>BEXV01004086.1:1354-14752 GCA_003118195.1 Hemicentrotus pulcherrimus | reverse complement strand
GGGGGGGGGGGGGCGTATAGAGTGATTTCCGATTATGTTTGAGGGTTCCAAAAACAATTATAACACTTGGTTTCCAAGAAATTGGCCCATAAAAAATATGACAGAAGTCAATTTTTGGAGGAAAAAAAAAAATCAGTTTTATAGGCTAACATGAATCATTATTTTCAACAATGATATTTATTCCATTTTACAAAAGTATAGAAAATAAGTACCGGTATCAGTAACTTGCTATCTAGCTACTGTATATCTAAAATATATATGTGAAAGAAATATGGAGAATTATCAAGTTAAGATTGCCATTGCTGTGCATGGTCTTTAAAAGGCATGCAGTGTACTTGTACAGTATTTGCACTGGCAAATAGGATGATCTACTTCAAAATTGTACCTAACAATACACATGTATACACGACATATACACAAATTAATTTTACTTTTACTACCTCTTTCGTTATGTATTGTTTAGAAGTGCCTGATGAAAAGAAATGAAACGAACTCGCAAATCTGGACTAAGATTACCAAATTACTCTGCATGGATATCTGTGTAAAAAGTGTTTGCCATTTTTTCAATTTCTTCTCTGTCCCTGAGACAGCAACACTAATAGAAATGAGATGAAAATGAGGCTACATATTGTGACAATGCATTACACGCGTTAGCAATTACACAACAACAACACTACAGCCCTAGCACATGATACAAATCTTACTACTATGAAATTTGAAGAAAGTAGAAATCAAAAATTAGGTATTAAAATATCTTTCAAAGTCATATATCTATCTCTAATTGCTTTTCATTCCAAACATGGGTAGGAGTAGCATCGTAAGTTGTGATAAAGGCTTTATAGATCAAACAAGACTAAAACATTATACACAGGACCACTCTACAGCTTGAAAGTGTAATTATACAGATACCTCAAATGGAAGTGTTTGATAGAAAAGGATTTACTTTGTACAAGTCTTTACATTTCATGTGATACAATTCGGCTGAGTATGTCTTATTATACACGAGTCTCTCTGGTGACCTCTGACCTCTGAACGTGAAAGAAACACAAATTCGAAATGCACGTACATGACAGGATCACTTGAGAATCGAGAGCTAAGAGTTTCAGTAGGGGGAGATTGGGATGAGATGGGATGAGATGGGGGAATGGCTACTTTACAACTGCCAATCCTTGAACGATTCCTGACACAATAACCACTATGAACATGACTGACAAAGAAAGCGGACAAAATATACAGTTCCTCAGGTAGACAAAGGAACATCCCTTCACTGCTATTACGTAAAAAGGTGAATATGCATGTGACACCTGTTCTACACATGTTTACATAATAGCAGTCATCGGATGTTCCTTTGTGTACCTGAGGAACTGTATAAATTGTCCGCTTTCTTTGTCAGTCATGTTCATAGTGAACACATCTCCACAATCCAATGCAAACATTTGCTTTTCCTTGCAATATTTGAAGGTACTATTCAATATTTGGAAAAATCCTCAAACAAGATAAGCCCAAAGTTTGAAGGACTGTAAAAACCAAAACACAACATCATATAGTTAGTGAACATCTCTTTTAAAAAGAAATCAGATTTTGTCTTGTTCCAAGGGCAAGTTTTCTGCATGCCATGTTTTCTAAGCTGTTTGGGCAAACAGAAGAAGAAAAAAACGGCAAAAGACACATTTCATTTTCTCTGAACACATTAACCCATTGCCTACGGGAACCGGGTGGTCCCTGTGTTAAGCCAATGGAAATGCAAGAATTCAGTATTTAACAGGTTAAATGGCCACCATTTTCCTTGAAACGTTTTCTGTATTTCGAATTACATCAATGTACAAAGGAATCAGTAAATCTTCAAATATTGAATAGTACGTTCAACATGCTGTCAGAAGAGCTGTTAGTAGAGTTTTCAGGGGTTCCTATAAAGTCATAATGACCGTATCAAATCTACGAGAAAAACTAAATTTAGGATTTATCGTTAGAGATAGAAAGTGTGCACTTTTTGTATCCATTAAAATGTCTCATAATAGAAAAACAGGTATTTTTGAGGGAAAAAAAAGGGGGGGGGGGGGTAGTTCACTTGTGATCTCCCTGGCTTGGCTTGAACTACGTGGACGGTTCTGGCAAAGACAAACAAACATTCTATTTTCAAGAAGTCTGGCATGCCTGCAGCATACACAACATTCACTACGATTCGTTTTACAATGAAGTATTCAAGAATCAAATACATATATACTTCAAGTCCAAGGCATTCGCCTCGGACAACATATTGCAGATGTGGGGGCAGACGTTTTCTCTTTCTCAAAATCATCCATCATCGTATTTACAGGACTAAATTGGAGATGGACACAACAAAATGTACTCCCGAGAAGTCAAAGGGCTCTCAGTTACTCATCCTTTCCCTTTCTATTAAAAAGAAAACCATCCGGTAATTTAAAAAGAAGAAAATATGCCGAGTCGCCAAACTGCCTCCTTTCTGAGCTTGTACCATTCACACCTCCATTAATTTTGATCTGTCCTTTCATTGGTTTCATATCTTGTAAGGCTCGATACCTACTCTAGTTGGTATTAACTGGTATAATTTTTAAATTTTTTTTTTCACAAAGAAATTCCTTTCCGTATCCTCATGCAGTGATCAAGTTGATGAAAACATGCTGCTACACATACTGCGTGTTGCATCCATGAGGGGGAATCTTATTCATGTTCTTGTCGGTCGCTACTTCGTAAAACATCTCTTTCATAGCAGCATGACAGTCCCAAACACATTCCCTATTTGTCCTTTCCAAACCTTATTTGGCTCTAGGGTATTTCCAAAGTTTTTCTTTCCTTTGTATACACTGAAGATAACATATTCCTGGAATGGGGATAGAGAGAGAACAGAAAAATCATATTGACGTTTATCACATTGGAAAGCAAACCACAAATATCAGCATCGCTGCAAGCCAGTCTTAAACACATGCAAGTGTGTCTTTTCCAAATCTATTGGGTTAAAGGGTATTTTACAAATTTCTTTATATTTTGTATACACTGAAGAAACATATTCCTGAAATGGGGATAGAGAGAAAACAGAATAAATTTATAATAACTTCATTACTTTAGTACAAATAAATTTAGAAATATCAGCATAGCTCAATCAGCACAGTCCCAGTCATATATTATTTTGTCCTTTCCAAATTTTTTTTTGTTCTGGGATATAAGTTCTTTTTCGGTTGTACACTGAAGATATACATTCCTAAAATAATAAAGAGAGAACAGAAAACAAGTCAACGCAAAGCGTAGCATCCCCTCGCAGGGTACAAATGGCTCTCATACGTCAGAACATGTTACCTCCATTGGACTATACTATTATATTACTAGGCAAGGAAGTTAACAACATTTTCACATATATAATTTGGGTGTTTTTGCATATTTAATAAGCTATGACCTTTCACCTTTGACCCATATACTCATAAATTGAACTTCGGCTGTACATTTTTTTTGTTACTATGTACCTTCATATTAAATTTCATTAAAATTTGTCTAACATTACTCAAGTTATCGAATGGAAACAAGATTTGCATATTTAATGAGCTATGACCATTGACCTATATACTCCAAAAATTAACTGTGTTTTGATACCATGAACCTTTATATCAAATTGCATTAAAATCCGTAAAACAATACTAAAGTTATGGATCAGAAACCAGATTCGCATATTCAATGAGCTATGAACTTTGACCTACATACTTGGAAATTGAAATTAGCCTGTGTTTTGATACCATGAACCTTCATATCAAATTGCATTAAAATCCGTAAAACAATACTAAAGATATCGATCAAAAACCAGATTCGCATATTTAATGAGTTATGACCTTTGACCTTGGACCTACGTACTTCAAAATCGAACTTAGTCTGTGTTTTGATATCATACATGTATGTACCTTCATTTCAAATTTCATTAAAATTCGTCAAACATTTCTGCCTATGACCTTTGACCTATATACACCAAAAATGAACTTGGGCTGTGTTTTGATACCATTAACCTTCATATTGAATTTCATTAAAATCCGTCAAACATTACTGAAGTTATCGATCGTAAACCAAATTTGTTACGGACGCACGCACGCACGCACGGACGCAAGGAAGGAAGGACGGACGGCAGCGTTACTATATCCCCTCCGACTTCGTCAGCGAGGGGATAAAAATTCATATTGACTTAATTATTTTGTTGAAATCAAAATCAAAACATATCTAAAAGAAATACATGTATAACGCAAAATGTATGAACTGACTGCACTAAAATATAACGATTATGTTTTCATCTTAAATCCTTCAGCCCCGAGATCTTACAAATTTATGGAAATTTGGAAATTTAATGAATTTTAAATTCTTTTAAACAGATGTCTGCAGAAACAAGAGGAATATTGGGTTTGTAACACTACGTGTACATGTACATGTAGTTTGCAGGCAGAAAAAGAGGAATTGTTTATCAATAATAGCTATTTGACTGTGCAGTTCTCGCTTCCAGGCATTTGACCAGAAGCTTACTACCATCAAGCTGATAAATGTATGAACTCTCTGATCTTTGACCTTTGACCTTATTCACACCAAGATCTAATCAGATTGTCTACCAAAGGTGATACAAACTACCCCTAGGTTTGTGGTTCTTGAGATATGTGTATAGCGATTACTAGGCTATTACCTGCAAATTTCATAAATTGACCTCAATGACCTTTGACCTACTACTTACTCTAAAATCTAATCACGACTGTCTCCCTATTGTGATACACAATATCACCAAGTTTGAAAGTTTGAATCTCAAGTGGTTCTTGAGATATTGCGTTAACAAAAAAGCGGAACGAACGTATGGAAATCCTGATTTACATAATGCCTTTGGCATCACTTTCAGTTGGGAGAGGCATCACAAATTTAAATAGTTGGCAGTTTTAAATATTTACTTCTCATGGTGCAAAAAGGAATGGTCTATTTTTGACAGTTTGAAAGTGACTTTGTGCGGTATGATGATTGATAAATCACTTATTGTAAAGCTCCATGTATAATTTATTATATAAGATCCTTATTGTTCAAGAAAACACCAAGCATGAAATTCCAGATTTGACATAAAGACAATCTATTAAAAATGCACTAAACACCGAAGTTCACGAGGTCAGCATTCTATTTCTTCAAAAAAATCTTTTCACCTTGCATTAGGATTCATTTTTTCACGATGCTTGCTAGTGCATCTTCAAAATAGATTAGAAGAAACATATTACAAACGGGTTAATATCTCACCTTCAGGCTGGGAAAAACACAAATATAAAGATTGTTGAAGCTTTACATCATATCCTGACTTTTTCTCACACACTTTTTCACCCTCTTCCTGAAGGCCCCTTGGTAATCTTCCCTCCAGTCTTTCTGTAAAATATAAACATATACACATCATTTTTTAAAGATTAATTATCAGGCAGGTGTTGGTATCATTATCACATTTCGGGTATATAAAGATTTGTCTATGAACACTATGATATATTAAGATAGCAATTAAATTCTATTGCTGTGTGCACGTATTAGATAAAGATATTATAGCATATAATATAGCAACAAAGAAACAAAACATCTTGCAGGATTCAAGGCATTGAATTAAATCAAATTTCCTTATTTTTTTCTTGAGTGATCCCTGTAGGTGTTTCAAATTCAAGGTTCATTATTTCAACTTAACTCCACTGTGAAATGTCGCTACAACGAATCATAGTAGATACGCCGTTTGTACAAGAGAGTAACTCTACGTGACTGGCAACATTCTGAAATTTCCTTATTTTTCCAAGGATATGAGTGATTTTTTTTTTTTTAAATCAGGGCTCTTCCCTGGTTCGAAAAAAGGGAACTATTTTTCCCATGTTTTTTTTCAATTTTAAGGATAGCTGGGGCCCCCTGGCTTGAGTTCAACAAATGACTTTCCTTGGGATAAAACAAGAGTTTGTGAGGAAAACCACTCAAAGAGAAATGTAAAAGAGACTCACTTTTCAAGAGAGAAATACATACATGTAGAGTTTTGAAAAAGAGAAATAGGGAATATAAGGATGGAAAACTAGAATTATGAGAGAAAGAAAAATAAAAGCACTTACGGGCGATTCCATTGAACGTGTCTTGTATGCCATAAAAAATTTATCCATTTCATCAAACATTGTAAATCTCTTTGATATGACCGTTTACTAATGGTTGATTCTGCTATTACCAAAATGGTCGAGCAAGAATTTTTTATTACCGCTATTGAAAAATAAATAGAAAAAAAACATATGACGTTGCGCTCTTTTACATGTTTGGATAAAATACTCACAGCAGCATCTACATTTGCGGGTGATTCGTCGTTGGGGTCTGCTAACATTGAAATAACACTGATGAGTATCGTCTCCACTGTGTGGATAGGTAACCAGCGTTCTGAAGGCCTCTCGTAGCCCCACTTGTCTTCGCCTGGTTCATGGAGTATTGAGATACATACATCGCCATCCTTGTCAACTGGAATAAAAAAAGGTGAAAAAGACCCACACGTAGTTTAGGCACTTCTCTTCTGAATCGAGTGACTTAGGCCCTTCTAACTCTAATCGAAGATGCGCAAACCAGTTCATGTCCTTTCATTTTTAATCAATATCTTTTAAATATAATTTATTGATTGCACAATTTGGCATTATGCAGAGGAAACTAACACCTACAGTACATCGTGATAATTCAATAATGCCAGAAGGCAAATCGAGGCCCATCTCATTCTCAAGTCTTAACCGACACTTTTGTTTCTTCAAATATCTGCATATTAATACACATGGAATTTTACGGAAGAATCTTGCTAGTTGTTGAAAACAAATAGTTGTTGAAAACAAAAAATCCATGATAACATGAGGCAAGGACCACTTTTCTTAAAATCATGTTAACTTTTGTTAAATGTTAAGTTCCAGAGTTAACATACCCTTTATACCATAAAATCAGTATTCTGAAAACTATGTTTGTGTTATCTTTCTAAAGTCATCGCCCATTTTTCGTAGATTCTCTAATGAGAATCACTGTAATAATATACTCTCACTTCTCAGCCAATCACGTTTTATGTTTGATTGCATGAACAGCTACATGTATGTGAACTACGTGTATATTGAGCATCATCAATTCATGCCCACTACCGGTACCTTTGTCTGAGCCTTTGATACAAAGGTGTTCGTGAAAAGCTACTTTATTCCTTGTTTTCTTAGTTTTTTTTTACCATTAAAAGGTTGTAGATTCCAAGAATTATATTATAGTGTTCACAGAAACCAAACAGGGAAAGTGCAGGAAATAAAACATCTACCAGTAATGCATTGCACATATAAATAGACCAATGCACAATACTTAATAATAATAATAGACCACATTTATAACGCGCCTAATACATTGTTTCTAGGTGCTGTGGTGCTGTTGTCTCAGCAGCAATTAAGTGAAGCTTAAAGGACCGCAACACCAACGATATCTCTGTGATCACTTCTATGTCACATTTGGCTCAAAGAGATTTCAGTACTGGTATACCAAAACTATGTTAACTATCCTGTTAAGTCCACGTAAAGTTCTGTACATGCCCGCTGCACCTTTACGCAAACGAAACTCTGCTTACATCGTTTTCAGAATACAACCCCACAAGATAATCCTTCGGTGATACTTACTGTTCGGATGCCAAATCTCAGAAACAAACTTCATTTTAGGTGGCTTAATCGGGTAGTCCTTTGGAAAAATTAAATGTGCTTTGAAGTATCCTCCCTCACTGTGAATGATGAAAATAAATGACAGAATTATTAACATTATCATCACACCATCAATTGACATCCAAAGCCCAATTCATTAGAGGCATACAATGAAGATACAATATTAAAATCATGAGATGAACATGTCTATAGAATAAAACCTTAGAATGCAGCCAAAATGCTACATGAAACTGTGGGGGTGGGGGGAATGATCTTGACGGAGTAAACTGGCTAGTCATAAGGACCGTTATTCATAACCTGTAACTTCCTATACGTGAAGGACCGCTATTCATAACACGGATAGGTGGTCACTAATAATAAAGGCATATTATAAAGGATCATAATTTCTAAGGACCGCTTTTCATAATGTGAGATGAGGGTTGTTATTCATGATTCACATTGAGGGTCATTACTCATAAGGACTACTATTCATGATACAAAATGAGGGTCGCTATTCCTGATACAAGAAGAGGGTCACTATTCATAATAGCCACAGCCGTGGGGGTGTCCCTCATCAAATATTTCCCTTTCTTATTATCATTTCAAGAGGAAAGAAATTATTTTGCTTGCTAACGTAGAAGCGATGTATTTTTATTTTTTTTTCATTTTGTATTTTGAGAGTATATTTGTTTGATTCGCCGCGGTGTACACTGCAGTACACCGCCGAGCAGTGACTGCATGGCGTGCATGCACCACTTGCTGCAGTGCCAGTACCGGTCAATAACAGTACCGTACCTTTCGACCGTAAGGAAGGATTGCATTCTTCCAACCATCTGGAAGATTTTTTTTATCGATGACAGCACTAATAGTATAGCATCCCTAATTCCATATTATGAATAGCAACTCTCTTCTCGTTCTAGGAATAGCGACCCTCTTCTCGTTCTAGGAATAGCGACCCTCTTCTCGTTCTAGGAATAGCGACCCTCTTCTTACATTATGAATAGTAACCCTCTTCTTGTTCTATAATAGCAACCCTCTTCTCCTTCTATGAATAGCTACCTTCTTCTCACATAATGAATAGCAATCCTCTTCTTGTTCTATGAATAGCGACCCTCTTCTCACATTGTGAATAGCGACCCTCTTTTCGTATTATGACTAGCGACCCCTATGAATAACTACCCTTATTTTGTACTGTGAATAACCCTCTCCTCCGATTATGAATAGCGGTGCTTATAAATAATTACCCTTATGAATAATGACCGTTTTCTAAAATTATGAATAGCGGTCCTCATGAATAGTAGTCCTTATGAATAGCGGTCCTTATGAGTAGGGTTCCTTATAAATAGCAGCTCCTTATAAATAGCGGTCCTTCACTCATGCGTGAAATATGCATCACGTGAGAAGCTTTCCAAATATGTATCATTCATTAATTATAGTTGTGATTAACTTATAATAGAACATCGATACTTCTCGGTTTCGTTTTTTCTGGGACGCACTGTTGTATTAATGCAAATTTGCAGTTACTTACTAGAAAGTATCGGGAGGTCCAATCACCATCACCGACCACTTGTAGATATCATCATCATCTACAAGACCAGCTGAAAATCCAGTCATTGGTTGCTTTTTTAAATCTACCAAGAGAGAGAAAGAGAGAGAGATCAAAAATGAATTCTTTTTAATGAAATAAGAAAATGAACTACATCAACAACAACAATAATATAATTCTTTTAAATAATTTTTTTATGGATCTTTAGTGCAATCTTTTTAGGTACGGAAATTCCACTCTGACTTCTGACTTGGTTAGCTCAACTAGTAATATTAGGGTGACTGATCAAGCAATCGATGTTGTGTATTGAAATCCTTCCCATACAGGTGTAGATATTGCACGCATCCCTATGCAGTCTATGTACATTGCGCGACCATGCACAATTGGTCAACGTTTAAATTTTTAAAAATTGAGATTCTAACCTTTATTTGTTGTGATCCTGAAGGAGATACTCAATAAATGAGGTGTCATATGAAAGCGCAGATTAATCTCCATATTTCCAAAGGGGTGTCATTTCAGATTTCTAAAAATATCTTGGTCAAAACAGCGATTTAAATTGTTGTTTGCATCCTAACTCTGAACTTTACGTCTTCATATGTCCACTTTGGCTGCAATATTAGTAGGGTGTCTGAACAATTTTTCAATTTTCCCTTTGGGATCGATTTTCACCATTATGGTTGGAAAATTGAATAAAACATAAGAGTAGACAGTGAACTAGGGTTATTTTTCCCCCAGGAAATCCATTTTAGGCATCACCAGCGGGCAGTTCGGATACCCGAAACCCGCAGTACGCCGATGAAAAAGACATCCGCAAAAAATGCACACAATCCTTATTTTTCGACCAGCGCCTCTACTATTAAAAGTTAAGATATTTTATTTGTCCGGTTTTAAAAAAAAAAATCATTTTCATCATATTTAAGGTACAAACTTGCAAGGTGTACGAAAATGTTGGTTGATTTATCTGTTTTTTTGTGTGTACATATGCCAAGTGTGAGTCAGTTATGTGTAAAGTGCATCACCTGGGCCATGTTCCTGCACACACCCCCAGTATAGTACGATAATACTCTGTAAAGAGGTCTGTACTTAAAAGGAAGAAGAAGAAGAAGTCTAACTTCTTGACTAAATCAGCGTTAGTGAGCTAAGTGTCAGCTACATGTTTCACAAAGCCCTCTTCGCTATAAACATCAAGGACAACTTCTTGACTAAGGAGGTATGACGCCTTCAACACCGTCATATCTCCGTCATAACTATTTAGTCGATGGGCAGCGCCATCACATGTCATTTATTGGGTAGACTTTGGCTCGCAAGATAGGGCAATAAATCCTCCAGCTATGATCTTTCTACACATTTACTTAAACAGGAAGTTATCATTTTCTTACATTTGAAAATCTTTTGAAAATATGCCATGTTTATATTTTAGGCTTTTCCCACTTTATAAACTTATTATATGGTTTCTTTACATGTTGTAAAATCCTCGAAGGGATGGGTAAGCTGCCACGTCATGCAAGCCATAGTTCGAAGTGTATTCTTTACTTTTTTAGACCCATATATTGCCTATGAGATAAATTCTATCTTCAAATGTGTAAAATTAATAGTTTAAAACATGTGTTTTAACGTTTGGAATGTTAAAGTTTTGTAATTTGATTATTCATCTGACACCTAAAACATTGGACACAAATTTCATTACATTGTATTTATTTGAGAATAATATATTGTTGCATTTTATAAACTATCAAATAAAAATATATATAACCAGTTGAGATCGCACTTCATGGCGATCTCAACCGCACGCTAGCATTTAGCATCCCACATCATAACCATCAGAACATCCAGTATTGCACTGCATGCATTTCATCTATAAACAGCACATTCAACAGAAACAGCTCTAACACAAGTCAGAGGTCAGTGCCATTGTTATTTAGAAACGCAATCCGCACGCTACATTTGGATTTGTACCCCAGCTCTGTCAGTCTGGTAAGAAATTTGCAATTATTTTGTTATTTTTACCTCAATTTTTTTAATTACCGTAAGGAGGTAATTACATGTAGGACTAAAAGTCCAACAAAATTCATCAAGGCCACAGTCCATTATTGGTCGGGCGCGGGAAAGTGTGATTTAGGACACATTTTCGGTGTTGTTTACATGTCTCTACACTGGAACTGTTTAAGGCTCTCTGGAATAGGCCTATCATGAAAAAAAAACATTTCCAGAGAGCCCTAAAGGCTAGTTTTTGCTACACAGCCAGGATAGTGATGCTCCTGTGTGTGGTTTAAAGTGGGCCCTCTTTCACTTAAAATCGACACCGCTCGAGCGGATCGGCCAATCAGAGAGCGTATAAACTCACTGTACAGAGTTCAAAGCATAAAGTTCTACACCCTTTGCCATGAGTTTGACTTTGTTTGCCCAGAGTGACAGACAGCATCACTCTCACTGACAATTAATAGACCCTATTTTGATTTTTGTTATTCAGATTTTAATACTCGAGTAGATTTCTAGACTGACTCTACCCGTCAGATTGACAATTGAATTTGCAATATAAAATAATGAATTTTTAACTTAGACATTTCAATATCTATGCATGAATTTTCAAACATCAAGGAAATGGTGATATTTATGAGTAACGTTATATCTATGAGTAGATATATGACTATGAGCGAACAAAAGAAAACACTGGATCACGCAGCATCACACAGGTCGTATACCGTGCGCATACTCATTGACACCGTATACACTGTACATGTACGTACATACAGCGCAGTTCATTCATTGCATGCATTGCATGCTCTGCCAATGGTATTGTGTACAAGAAACATATGAACATGAATCAACGACTACGTAACTCAACTAACATCATGCATACAAAATTCCCTACAATACATGGAGAAGTAATTTAAAAACTAAAACTAAATTGAGTTTACCATAGAGCTGCCTTCTCAGCATAATAGACGACCGTGCGGACGAATCCATTTTACGCTAAAATTGGTACATCGAACTTGGATTAGTAGTGGCCTTGCGTGAGCTAAATTCAGCTAGCTAGCACAACACTGATATCGATATCTAGCTAGCTACGCACGTTAACCCAGGGAGGGGCGGACGGGGGCGCTGCCCCATTGTTCGTGGCAACTAAATTCAAAGTTCACTAAATGCAGAGGGGGTGCTTGAGGGGTTAGGAAGGGGGAAAGGGGGCACAGTGCCCATACTTTTTCTGTCATCCCTTAAATACCTCTTCAGGTGACCCAACTATGCTATACTGCTAGAAACAATGTGCCCCTTTTCCTTTCTAATAACTGCCCAATATGGCACACTGCCACCGAGTTTTTCAAGAACCCCTAGATTAAAATGAGCGTTTTTCAAAATAGGAAACGTGATCCTTTTTATTTTTAATAGGTGCCCTATATCCACTTAATCATAATCACCCCTATTAAAATCTGATATGTGCCCCTTTTACTTTGAAAAGTGTACATTTTCCTTTTTAATAGCTAAGTGTCCCTTCCCTTCTAATAAGTGCCCCCTTTCATTTCAGATAATTGCCCCTTTTGCTTTGACACGTGCATGCCCCTTTTTTCCTTTAAGATAAGTGCCCTTTTTCCTTCTAATAAGTGCCCCTTTTGTCTTTTTCAGAAGATTCCTCCCCCTTCTCAAAAGTACACCTCTCAACTCTGATAAATGCCCCTCTAACTTAAGCTAAATTATACTCTGATAGGTGCTCTTTTTCCTTCGACAATTGCCCCCATTTGGGGGGGGGCAAGGGCCCCTTTTTCATGTGTGTGTGTATTGGGTTTTTACAGACGTGTATGAATCAGATATGATTATTTACGTCTGGGGACCGACCTTTAAACGTCACCATCCGAAAGACGTGACTCAGTCTCGAACCTGCGTCCTCGGCTGAATCAGTTTGTAACTTCCACTGTTAGCTGGATTACAAGCGCACGCCACAACGCCCTTTTTCATTCTCATAAGCGTACCTTTTTATCTCTCGTGAGTGCCCCCATTCAAATCTGAGAAACGCCCCTATTACTTTTTGACAAGTGTCCCTTTTCCCTTGTAGTATATAAGTGCCCCTTTTCCTTTATGACATTTAGGTTGTTAAACAAGTCATGAATGAAATATCAAGTGTAAACAATTCATAATTCATATTTTACATTATTAGTTTGTATATTGTAAGACATTGTTGAGTACTGTTTT
>BEXV01004085.1:12405-27193 GCA_003118195.1 Hemicentrotus pulcherrimus | reverse complement strand
GGGGGGGGGGGGGGGGGTAGGTTTGTTACGCCACGTGTTTCTGTGAACAGTGTTTGTCACTTTACCAAGACTTGGCCAAATTTCTTATCATTTTGAACCTTGCAATACACACAAATTCTTATATTCTAGATGATCAACCTTTTCTGGTCGATTCCAAACCTCTCACAATGCAATCGCAGGACCAGAACTCAAATTCATCTTTAACAGCAGTCGTTTCTGATCGAGTCTTTACGAGTAGCAGAAATGATGACAACTACATCACAATGTCTCCTCACGAACATGTCAATTTATTCAGTACACTGACAAGATGCTCATACATAATTTATAATACATGTACTAACATAATAATATGTTGTGCTATCAATAAGAAGCAGAGCAGAGACCAGGGCCGGTTTCCAATTACTTGAAATATGTCAGTATTTTACTTCGCATTTAGCTTAGCTAAGTAAAATGACTTGAGTCTTTAATATTCAGATTACATCTGAATACCGGTACATGTATTTTACTTAAGTAAGCCAAAATTCAGGTAAAATGCTTACTGATGGCTGCACTGTTACATCACTTCGCTAATCCAAAATTAAGCATAATACCATAGTCGCATTAAAGTGTGTGCTAACATAATTATGTGCAGCTTATGGTGACTGCAAATGAAAACCACATGCCTGCCAATCAGGGCCTCCAAAATATGTCGGCTAGGGAGCCGAGTCTTGTACTCAGGGTGAAATGCTTAGCAAAAAAGTTGGCTAAACATTTGTTTATTTTCACTCCAAAACTGAGTAAAACATTGATATTTCCGACTTCAGTATTGAAGTGAATACCAGTCCATTCTTAATACTCTATACAGAAATCCGACCAAGCAATAATGATTTTTTTTTTTTTAATCGAGTGAAACGCAACAGACCCTTATTGCTTGGCAGACTATTACCTGACAAATATGTTTAGGAGAGCGCTCATCATTCTAAACCCCTCAAAAAAAGTTTGAAAACTCGGGTAGGACATAATTAATGATGCTTTTAGTATCATTAGAAAGAGGGTTTATTCCTTTCTAAATTGTGCAACTATTCACTTTTGACCCTGCCCCCTATTCTGATGTACTGCTCACTCCATGGCTGCAAAATCATGACAAATATGGTATCTTTTCAAAAAGAAATAAACCCAATTTCTAATGATAATAATCAGAGCAATGATTATGATTTTCCCTTTAGTTAACATGCATTCATTCAAATACATGTATAGAAACAACTATCCCTTAATACATGTACAATGATACATGTTTGGGGGAAAAAAGTCCTCCCATTCATGCATCATAATACAGGTTGTACATGAAAAGAAAAAAATGACATAAATGTACGAAAAGGACATTTCAATGAGTAGATGACATGTATATGTTTACCCATATCTGCTATATTTTTACATTCAATGTTTATTATGCAAAAAGAAATGAAAATACATACGTGTACTCTGTACATCAATCATTAAGGTACATACATTTGAGGAAGCTATTACCAAAAGCCTGACACATTCATTAATGCTATTATTTACAATCTAAGGGTTAGCTTTAAATAAATTGTTGAAGAATTTCCCCAATAACAAAGCATCTGACTCAATCTTGCTATCTGACCATATACTGGCCATTTAAAATATTATTAATCGTTTCAAGATGTTATATCATTGAGTCTTGACACACAGTTTCTAGTAATAAAAAGTTTTTGGTGAACATCAAACATCGCTGGTCATCTGCAAGAAGGCCGTTACTACATGTACCGTAGACAATAAATTGATCTTACGACCCTCTTGCATGCAGCCAACAATATACATGTAAAGAGGGCAAAAAAAAAATCAGAACAAATATCCAGCAGTAATTGCTCTATCAAAGAAAGTAAATAGATTAAAAATATTAGTAACAGTCATTTTAGACATACCATACAGAACACTCAAATAAGCTCTAATACTAGAGTTCTAAATCAGATTTCAACTTCAGTAAAACCAATATAATGGCCTCTTAGAAAAAGAAAAATTGCCAAGTGCACGATACACCAGGTAAGATCACACATCGATAAATGCTCAAAAATTGGATTTGCAGATATCCTTGTACAAGCACACCAGATGCAAAGTATACCCAATTTTTTTTTCACCGAAGATGGTTTAATAGCAAATTTTCGGTACTGGATACATGTACATTGTAGTCCAACAAGAATTGTATGTCAAAACCCTTAATTTGAAATACATGTGTATACCGCAATGATTAACTTGATATAAAAGACAAAGAAAGATGTGTAATAGGGAATACTGTAGGGTTAAACATACACAGTCAACATGTCTGATGATAAAAATTTCAACAAAAAAAAAAGGTGAAGCAAGAAAATTCATGTTGAACTTGATGCTCATACCAGCCCCCAAGGGATTTTAAAGGAATAGAGAGAAAAAGCTCCAATTACGTTTCTGTTTGAAATTTTTAGGGTGGGGTTACAACCGCATCTTACACGGAAATGCACATTCGTTACTGGAAAGTACCGTGGCATTAGTAACTAAATTTACAGTGACACTACTAGAAAGAAACTTAAATATACCTGTAAAAAAAAATTGCTGTACTGCATCTGGCGATGAAGAAAGTTTTCTTTCTTCTATTCACATACATGTACATGTATAGTTCATGTACATGCATAATTCGTTGATTTACAGAAGTACATGTATGTATCATGGATTTCAAACAGACACATACATGTAAACCTCCTGAATTCCAATATACTTGTAACAATAATAGAGGGAAGGAGAGAGTGAGAGAGAGAGAGAGAGAGAGATAAGAGAGAAGGGGTTGGAAGAGGGGAATGAGAAAAAGAGAAGAAGAAAGAGAGATTAATAATAAGAAAATTAATGCCCCAACAAACAGCAATAACTTGCTCTGAAGATAGGAGTCCCTTATAGATGCGTCTTTTTAAAGCGTATGGACCGGTAGTCTCTTGAGTGCAAACAGTAGCCACAGACTGTAGGTTGGTTACCTTTGCACAAAGATAGCTATCATGAAATGTCTTGCTCTGTATCTCCCTGCCAATACACACTATTGTATAGAAAAGACAGCAAAAGTGTTCAAAGAAAAAAAAAGTGTGTCTGAAACCAGTATCTATTCTTCATATTTTTTTTATATTTTGTAAAGAATTCTTTACATTATGGATAAAAGACATAACAAATTTGTTCCTTGTGAATATGGGGCACTAACAAATATTAAATCACCAAACACTTCACTTTATCGCTTCTAATTTGTAGCACTTTCACATGCTATGCTTTGCCGTTAACAAAGTCTCATTTCAACGTTGAAATAATTTGATGAATCTATTAACACAACTGTGCAAAAAACAAGACAGTATCAAGACTATTCAAGTTGGAACATAAATATAAAAATAACACAAATATGTTTTTGTATTCTCAATGATTGCCTCCAAACAAATAAATGCTTCATAAAATGGGTTGTACACTAGTTTTTAATGTTCATATCAAGTCAGAGTTTTCACTTTTCAAAATCAACATGTGAAAAAAAATGGCGTCAAGTGTATAAAGGTACAAATGTTTGGTACCCCCAAAAAAATATGCCTTTAAAAAAAGTAAAACATTCAATAAATGTCTAACATTCGATGTCCAATTTTGTATCTACATTGTATATGTAACAGAACATTCTAATGATAGAGTAAAACGTAACGTTTACTGATTTTTCATAACTTTTAATGTTTTAAGCAGCCTTCACTTGAGACAAAATTCCTTCACGGTTCACACATATAAAATATACCACCTTTCATACATTAAATTATATACATATATGTATCAATTACAAAGCAGCCAGAACTGTGTGGTATAAAGTAATTTTGGTTGCATTCTGTAAATTAAAACCTGGAATCTAATCTAATCACTGACAGACGTGAATATCTGCTATATTTTTCCCCTTGTCAAAGTCAAGAGCTACAAGTATCTTGCCAAATTACACACCTCAATTGGTCAAAAGTACTATCATCTTTATGATTCATAGAATTCACAATCTAGTCAAGTGTACTTTAAAATACCAATGTCTTAGTTGATGCAATTGGCTCTTAGAGACGATGGAAATATGTATGGTAGTCACATCCATCTAGACAGATTCTGTAAGTATTTCAATTTTCTAGATCTTTCATTTCGTTTCATGGCATGACCTTTAAACTAACAAACTATAAGTTAATAGTCATAGCCAAGTTTACAAAATATTTCTGAATTCCTACATTCACTTGCAAAAAAACTTCTTTTAAATGTTTTAAAACCAGAATTTTTAAACATTCCTGCGATGTGCATTGTACACTTTGTAAAAAGCCACATAGCAGTATCACTTTATAAACCTAAATTAAAGATAATGATTTGTTTTAAATTCATGGCAATAGCCCTAGAACTTAAGGAACATGTGTTTGCAAGGTCAATATCAAAGCATTTTGATGAAAGCGAAATGTTCGTGTCTGCATTGTGAATGGCAGTAAGGGTTTTCTAGTGAAAATAGATGAAATGGAACAGGATATACTTCCCCGAATGTGCAGACTGTGTTGAATTCACTATCACCTTGATGTTAAAGTACGCCTCAAGAGGCAAAGCTTATTTCAATGGTTTCATAGTCCTTGGAATATTATCTCTTGGCATAGAACCCAAATTGCAGCGGAAGGATGAATCTCTGTGCATGCAGGAGGGGCGCTATTTATTTGTATTGTGGTTTAGCGGAACGTTGGCGGCTGGTGGAGGAACGGCTGCGTGCGGCGGCAGCTTGGAGCTGTATCTCGTACGCTTGTGGATGAATCTTGAATCCGTATAACCTGTATAAATACCACGTAGAAACGGAGCGCAGAGGAAAAAGTAGACAAAAACACAAGAAAAAAATTTGATAACCATGAATATCCCTACACACTCCCTGCTCTACACATAAAATCACTCACATGTTGAGAATTAAATTTATCTGGGCAGCGAAGTCCCTCATCCACCGCAGAGCTTTTGAATGGTGGGAGAACGGCATAGAGGGCGCAATTAGGAAATGGTTATTTCTTGGGGTTGCTGGACGGGCGGGCGTTGTAGCGGGTGCGTGACGCCGCTTGGTACTGAAATTCGTAAGCGAGAGGATGGATCTTGAAGCCGTAGAGTCTAGGGAGAGATGATGCACAAAAAACACAAAGAAAGAAGAAGAGACGTGGGAAAGGGAAGGACAGAGAAAAGTCACACGGAATCAGGTGGGAGGAAGGATGAAAAAAAGAAAGAAAAAAAAAATGTTGGCTTTAGGTGATGCCCTGCAACTAAACTGTTAGATTAGATAAAAGAGATGATGATGAACAGCTGTTAAAACATGAAAGAGTTAGGTTTAATTGCATGCCGATTAGATGAAGAGGAAACAGTGTTAGACGAAGATTAAAGGTTACATTCTAAGCCTTGTGGCACACCAGCAATTTTCTTTAATAAGGAAAGATGGAAGGAATAACAAAGATAGTAAGATACATCAACAGCAACATTAGTAACACATATCCTGATGTTCTCTTGATAAATACATGTACAATCAAAGAGAGGGAGAAAGATACAAGTGTTAGTAGTGAGTAAAACAAAAAATATGAGCTAGAGACAAAACAGTACAATTCTCATGCAGATGAAAATGCACAAATACGTTAATATGGCCTGATGCTCTAACACCATTACTGTATTAATGTGGAAACCTCTTGTAAACAGTGGGGGATTGTGAAATGCAGACTGCAAGGCCGAACACGACTACCGGTAATCAAAATCCAACTTAAGTGGCTCTCTAGTTTTACTTGCAATGTTTGCCAGGAATTGTAGTCACATCATCTTCTTGTCATAACAGGCCACACAGTATTTGACTCTCTCTTTACAAACAAATAGACTAAGAATGAGAAAATGTAGTTTTGCCTAAATATTAAATGATAATACCGGTAATTCATTAAAATTGTAGACCTTTGGTATCTTCAAATATACTGTATGTCCCTGCTGTTTATTAAGAAAAATTCTTAAAAATTACTGACAATAGCTTACAATCATGGCTCCGGAGAAGAAGCCACTTGTGTTGCAGAGTGCCAAAATTTCTGAGAGCCCTGGCGTTTGCCAATGCTGTTATATTACTTTTAAGTGATAAATATGCTTACTGCCAGTGTATCGAGCAAGATTAAGAATTGCAGATAATGAATAATTAGATAATGCAGATAATGAATCATATATCCTTCTATAGCAGAATATGTGTTTAGAATCACTGGAAGTTAGTGTGTCTACAAAATAACTAAGGCATTGGAGGCACAATTCATGAAGGAATGTATATTGCTACAGTAGAGGGATTTATACTGTGACATCAGAAATTACCCGGTATGCAAACTTTGCAGTGATCCAGATTTGCAAAACTTATCATGCCATGAAATTAAATGAAAGGCAAAACTGAAATTTTGCAATTCACAGAAGAATAACTTTTTTTTACAAGTTTTGTCTGATGAAAGTTCTGGTTTAACAAGAGAATGGACAATTCAGATTCCATTTGATTGAAAATCATGATCAAAGATTCAAATATTTAGATGTCGAAAAGAGAAAGGAAATCTTCCACAAATACAATGTGTTAGGCACTTAACAAACATGACTCTTATTTTGTTTAAAACTTGGAAAATAAAAGCAAGTGTTAGGCTGGGAGGGTCATAGAGAACGAGTGAATATCCAGCCAAGACCTATATAAAAGGATAAAACTCTTTGGTTAGACAGGGAGGTAGACTGGAACTTAAGTGATCATATGTCTATTCATTCGTCAAAAACATACATGCAAATTGATGGGACATTGACTTCTTACACTTGATAGATAATAAATGAAAATAACTCAAGTCTGGCCTATAGCAATAGAGAAAGAAATGCCCATACACTATGAACATGACTGACAATGAAAGCGGACAAAATAAACAGTTCCTCAGGTAGACAAAGGAACATCTCTTCACTGCTATTTTGTAAAAATGTGTAGAACAGGTGTCACATGCATATTCACCTGTTCTACACATTTTGACATAATAGCAGTGAAGGAATGTTCCTTTGTCTACCTGAGGAACTATTATATTTTGTCCACTTTCTTTGTCCATCATGTTCATAGTGATAAGGCCCCATATTATTTAACAAGAATGATATAGTAATAAATAGCCTTCACATTGAAAATGAAATGAAATAAATATATTAGCCAATGTCTGAATCAAAGTAAGTAGATTTCCCTTTCCAACAAAGGTTTTATTAAAAAATTATGGCATAAAATGAAATATTAGAGACATTCATCTTAAAATTTTCATGCCCATTCCATAGAAGCTCCAAAACCAGGAAATGAGTTGTTAATTAAATACTACACAACAAGAATGCTTTGAAAAAAAAATATTTATGTATATAAATATCTATACGATTTTAATACACACAAAAAAGTGTCATACACTTGTACAGTATGTGAATAGGATTGTATGTGCATTTCATATACTTGTGCTTGATATGAGTAAAGACAAGGCACTATCCATGCGACCAATTCATGGTTAAATTACAATAATATGAACACTCCCATTCACTTAACGTACATATAAACACATTTAATTAAATTTAATATTTGTATAAAGCATGCACCAAATAAAGCTCATACAAGAACTGGATTGATGCTATTCTTATAGTACATCCCTCTTTCAAGAAAAGAAAAAAAAAAGATTATACAGGTGTTGTTGTTTTGTTTTTCTCATCATTTTAAACCTTATTAATGAAAGTCTTGAATCCTTTCAATAAAACAAACTGATGCAGAATTTTCAAAATCTGTGCATATGCTCCAACATATTTGGTATCTAATGTTATTAAAATCTAAATTTAGAAATTCCCTATAAAATGTCAACTTTTATCTCAGTAAGGAACGTTTGAAGTCGAACATTGCAATCCATTTACACCATTTGTGTTATGAAAAAATTTACACAAAGCGAAAATTAGAGGTCTGCTCTGCAACGACTGGGGTTCACTGAATTCTATACACTACTGGTGAAAGAAATGTTCCACAATCAGATTTTTTTTCTCCAACATAAAACAAAATTTTAAGGTAAATTCTGCTCATAAAATTAAGTTTAATGTGACAAATACCAAGAACAATTACAGACAGTTTCCTAAAACTTTTGTTTTCTTCATTATGCTGACGTCAACAACTAAGTACATGTGGAAGCATTAGAACTCAACATAATTCCTTCAAAGGACAATCATCTTCACTAGTGTTTTGCAACCATATACCATAATTATACCTTTTAAGAATTAGTATTTTAAATCTCACCACTGCACAAAAAATAACTTCCAAATCGCCTGCATGTCACTGCAAAATTATGGTTAAATATTTGTTCTCCTTTGTTTTTTTTTGTATTATTATTTTTTGTTGATTGGTTCTTTTTTTTTATGGGGAGCAGCCTCAACTTGAAGAGCAGACCTCACACACAAACAAACCAAAAATACTAACCTTGGTACAAACTGGTTGGGTGGTCGCTTGGGACGGTACTCCGGGTGCACCATGAAGAACATGTGTGGGAAACCGGTACCAAAGTAGGCGCCGTCGGTTTGGTGGTGTCGGGATGACTTGGGGGTGTACACATCTTGGCATTTGGGGCAATAGAGCTTGACCATGGCTTCCCCCGGGACATCCGACAAACCTGTGGAGAAAGTCAGGTGTGGACGAGGTGGTGAAGGAAAGAGATGGTCATCGTGTCATGTATTCTCTCATTTCACAACATAGATGAACTCTTTAAAGACTGAGACTAGTTGGAGAACAGTGATGCAAAGGGGACAGCATAGATGGAAAAGATGATAATGCGGATAATGTTGATGATGGTGGTGATATGATCATCTTCATCATCAAACTGACATGATAGTGCCAATAATGGTGATAATGTTATCATGAGGAAAATACATGTATGAAACTACACTCAACAGTAACATGGGTCCAAAATCAAATAACCCTCATTTATAACAATCATTTCAATATCAGATATACATGTAGCAAGATGCAAAATGTTTCACGAAACTCCCTTCATATTACCGGTACTCAAAAGGTAGACCAGTTTATAAACAGTAATAAACCAAGCCTCGTCTTATATAGAGTTGCCATTAATCCGAAGAAGGTGGGGGCCAGATATAGCAACACGCAAAATATTTTACGAAACTCCCTTCAAACTACATGTACCATACTCAATATCAAAGTAGAGCATATACAAACGGTAACAAACCAGACCATCATTTCTTACCTATTGGTAGAACAAGTTGATTTTCACAATATACTCTGGGACAGTGACCAAAATCACCCTGTTGATATTTTTCAAGCTGAAAAGGAGCAAGAGAGGCACAAACATGTAAAATGCAGTTGTTATTATGGAACACAAAAATACTTGGAAAAGATTTCCCTTCAACTTTCCTATATCTTTCTCAAGTCAATGATATGTTTGTTGCCAATTTGTACAATAAGTTCTGTTGTTTATGGTATTCAAAGGCAACACATTCTATGCAGACATTCTACTGGTAGGCATACTTTACATGTCCTACAAGTCTGTATGTTTTGGGATAAGTAGATTTTAGACATAGATATTTCTCACAACACAAATCGATTTAAATTCATGTAATGTGTGTTGAGCTCAATTATGTGGGATATACAGCAAACCCTCTTAATAATTTTATAAATGCCTATGTCACACCAATGCGTTGAGCCCATGTGATTTCTATTTTGATGTGAAACCGGAGAAACAAGCCAACATCTGGGAAGGCATGATTTGAATTGGATCCAAAGCGACATCGACATAGCTACATGTATGCTGTTTTAGGGTAAATGGATCAACAATGCAAAGGCCTGAGAAAATGTTGGACATGTTGAATAATTTCAAATTTTCCACTTAATTTCTCCACATCGAACCGGCAACTAAACGGTTTCAGAGTGACATTGACATTGAAATGCATACTTCAAATCAAGAATGCATTTTAGGATAGTAACGCATTGGGAAAGGCATGCATTTCAAAAATCCAGGAACTGAATGAAATTGAAATAAAAGTTTTGGTGTGACCTAAGTATCAATTTAAAACAACACCTTACAGCACATACATTGTACAAAATTGTTTAAAGTGAAACTATGCAATTTCCCTTTATCTTTCTTTATCTTTTAACCAGACAACAAAAATTGAAATGTTCACGAAAAGTTCGTAAGCACCCTTCTGCATTCATGCCTGGCATAAAAAGATGTGTCATTTTTCCCCCTGACTTACCATGAGTGCAATGCCTCTATTTGTCATGATGAACCTTGCATGTATTAAACCATATAACATTTCAGCTGCCTGTTCTATCAAGTCATTCTGATTAGGATTCTCTTCCATTTCATCATCTGCATAAAGAATCAAAAAACAATTTTGATTACATACCGGTTCACAATTCTGAGATAAAGCTCTCTTCAATTTCATCATCTGCACAAGGAATCAAGAAACAACTTTATTACATACAGCTCTGGCTCAGCAGTCACAAACCAAATTCCTAACTTCGACCCTTGACCCCAACACACTACTGAACACTAATCCTAAAGCTAAACTAAAACACAGTTGCAAATTACAACCCGTACCCTACATCTTTGATCAAATAAAGCCGAGAGCAAAAGTCACTACAGCATAATAAGTCGCATCACTGAATACACCCCTATAAGCAGGGCTAGATTACACCTTCAAAACCTTCAAAATAAGAAACTTCATTATCTTCCTTGACAATACTCTTGTTTTATTTTCAAATGCTACATTTATCAAACTTAGGGTCTTGCATCAATAAAGGAAAAAACATGAAGAAACAGCAGTGAAAATTTAGCAAAATTACCAGTTTCAAAGGAAAGAAAAAAGCAATCTGCAACCTTTCAACATGTTGCAAATTTAGGTTTTAGTGCCTATTTTCCTATTAAAATTCCTGGTCTCTACCAAAATATAGAGTAAAAACTTCACTTCAAAGTAGTGTAGGTATCCCTTTTGCAGCCAACATCAAATTCTGTAGAACTTTGCAGGAATATTAAATATGTCACATACATGTATGTCCTATCTGTGAAATTTAAACGTTAGCAGTGTCCTAGTATTCAAATTATGCAAGGAAACCTGTTTACTTTCTAGAAATCGCTGTCGGAGACTATTGCGTGACTGACTGACTTCTTTTTGTCTTTGGTAATAACATAACTAAAATGAGCTGAAAAATAACTGCTGGCCAAATTACCCGAAGGTAATTACCTTTGCGGCTAATTGGGGTAACTGTTTCACTGAGCTTCTCACCTGGTTCTAAATCTAAGATCATGTCCAACGCTTGTCTGTAATGTGGAACTTGTTCATTTAGACCCGTTAGATTGAATTTGTCTTGGATGTAATCTTCATCCACCTGAATACATGAGAAGAACATATAAATAGTTAAAATGTACATAGATGAAACTTGTATCCTCTGGAAAAGGCGCTATATAAAAAGATAAACATTTATTCATTTTTATCATAAATACATAATACACACGAAAGTATGAATGCGCCTGCTGAATTGGGGATACATAAACCAGAAATTTGGTTTTGAAATTCATTTAATTCTAAATTCTCCTTTGTTTACTATAGCTACCACCCCGTTCCAGTACGCAATGGGTTAACCTGAAAAGAGATCCATCATGTGGGTGGTTTGGGCCCCATACATTCTGTCTGATGTTTAAAAAAAGCAGAGAGGCGCCAGAGCGTGGAATCACACTTAAGGCCTGAAAACTGGCATTCCTGGGCTTAAGAGTTTAACTAAATTTCATTATGGAGAGTGAAATCATCCCTCCGAATTATTAGTTACATGTAGGTGGTTGAAAATATCATGAAATCATCCAAAAATAACAACAACAAATTATTATCCGATCACACCTGATCGGCTCAAGATCGGCCCTCGATTCCGATGATCTGTTATAGACCTAAGTGCATTTCAATACATATTATTCTGACTTACCTCACAAAAGAACTCATTCCCTCTGAGTCCACAAAACCATGAAATCCATGATACTTCTTCTGAGCTACTCATCTTGCCTTCAATGAGAGGGTTCTCCTACATGTAATTTGTTTATGTTCTGCAAAATAACGTAAGATGCATTTTACTAAAAACACTTTAGAAAATGATGTACAGGTTGTGCAACAATGTTACCAAGTCCACTCGTCTGGGGGAGAAAGGAATCAGGCACATCAATCTACATCTACAAAACCATTAAATCTATGACCCTTCTTCCAAACTGCGGTGCTCTGCTGGTGTAGGTTTCCCGATCCGCGGGCTGGCAATGTGAAAAATGGATTCCGCATAAATAAATACCCCAGTTCAACGCTGGTGTAGGTTTCCCTATCCGCGGGCTGGCAATGTGAAAAATGGATTCCGCATAAATAAATACCCCAGTTCAACGTCTACTTTTACAGGTTGTCCGCCTTTCCGGGGATTTATCATTCATAACTGGAAAGTCTTTGTGTGGCGTAAGTAAGAAATGCATCCTAGAGCATCATCGCTGAATCCTTTTTTGGCATCGCCAACGCGTGGTTGGTCGCGTCCTAAAAAAATTAAGGATCATCTGTATTTACGTGGACGATCCTTATTTTTTAAGACGCGATTTGTCCATGTTTACGTCTTTACAACTTACAAGGATATCCTCCTTTATGCGGCAGATCCTTATTTTCGGACCAGCGCCCCTACTGTGTACACACAGACACACACTTAAAACATTTGCTTGCAAGTCTACAGTCAACATTGTCTACAACTAAGTAGATCCTAGACCTCTACGACTAATTGACTACGCCTACACTGTTACAGAGTCGGAGGTGGAAAGATGTAGACAGAGACAATGAAAATGGACATAAATAAATGGAATGTGATTTTGACTGACAATTAAGTGACACTGACAGACAAAACGTAACACTGGACAGCTGGACACTGAGTGACGTGAGTGAAGCCTGAAGGAGTGGCTCTCAATCTCATTTCATGACCCATTTCATTTCATGACATTGATAGTTTAATAACTGCCTGCATCGTAAGAATAGAGATTTAAAACTGGGGTGGCTTACTCTACATTAACATGTCCCATTCCGTATCACATCATCAGACATAGATCTAGACATCAGTCACTCATTCACACTCGACTCAGCTCACACTAGTCACAGACTACTTTCCATTGCAATGCATGATCGTCAACGCGATTCACGCATTCACAATTCCTATAGACATTGCATTGCAATTTGGATGTTCGCAAAAAAATATGTTCACCAACATCAGAATCTCTCTTTCTTACAATATGAATCTGTTATAATTATACTATAATGTCATTCCAAACTTTCTATATGTCATATAACATTCTAAACATGCCCTACCTTACAAAATAATGATTGAATTCCCTGTTGAAAAGTCGCGGCAAAGTGCAAAACTTCAGTAGCCGGGATTCGGATTTTTTTTCATTATAATTAATACACGGGGTTACATTGGAAGTGCAATTCAGATATGTGTTGCGCATATTCTCAGGTCAATAAAATGAATACGTTCTCTTCAGTGATAACCATTCTGGTGCGTATCGTGTGCGGCGGGCTTGTTTTTGTTTCTATATATTTCTTCCTTTCTTTCACTCACTTTTTCTTCATTATTTCTTTCTGTCTTTCGTTCTTTCTTTTTATTTGTTCTTCATTTATTTCTTCTTTTCTTTTCTAGTTCTTTCTCTCCCGTATTTATTTCTTTCTTTCTTCCTTCCTTCCTTCTGTATTTCCTTTTATTTATTTCCTTCCTTTCTTATCTTTTGCTTCTATATTTCTAGCTTTTCCTCTCCTTCTTTTCTTCTTCATTTATTTTTTGGCCTCCTTTCTTTCTTTCCTCCTGTCTTCTTAATTTCTTGCTTTTTATTTAATTATTTCTTTCCTCCCTTTTTTGTTTCTTTCCTTTCTGTCATTATTTGCATGACTTTATTTGATAAGCACGTAACGGATTCTTTAAACAATTAAGGGCACGTCCGAAATGTGCTGACGCTCGGGAAAAACAAGACTTATACCAGTTTATGATAGTTTTCAAAGGCAATAGGCAAAGAAGATTATAATTAATTAACTAATTAATCAATTGATAGATAAATGAATGAATAAATTGTTTAAAAAGTATATAAATGTCAACATCTTTTAGGAGTGACGAAATACCATGATTAATTTATTGTCATCTCAATAGCGGATATTGCATGGGGAAGCCATTCGGTGGGTCATGGGTGAGGGGGGGGGGGCGGCCTTGAAAGGTAATTGAAATACAAACTATCAATTCGGTTAGGAAGTAGGGTGTCGTATCATTTTCCTTCTCCTGTTCCTTTCCTTTTATCTCTATTCTTTTATCTTCTTAAGTTCGCGGAGGGGGGGGGGCATATGCCCCAATATAGTTAAAATACTTGGCCAAGTTCATGCATCGGAGGGAGGAGGTTCCTTCGAGTATGTCATATGTACATAAAACAAGAGGGAAATGAGGAGGGGTGGACATACTTATGACGCGTTTTTGCTCTCTCTCTCTCTCTCTATATATATATCCCTATCTCTCTTTCTTTCTCTCTCCCTCTTCGTTCTTTGCTCTGTCCTTCATGTATGGCTATTAAATTTTAGAGAGATGGGATCTGGCTGCCCCAATCCTTCCATCTGCAGTCACTACTTAGGCTCATCTTATAGACATTCTCATGATGTTTGTTTTTCTCAGGACGTTCATTACTATATGTGACGAACAACAACCAAAAAAAAAAAAAAAAAA
>BEXV01004084.1:0-11133 GCA_003118195.1 Hemicentrotus pulcherrimus | reverse complement strand
TGCATTTTGTGTCAAAAGTTGGGCGCACGACAACGCACTGGCCAAAATTGCAAATTTCCCATGCGCTGGCCGTGCGTTCCCCATGCGTCCTCCCTGTGTAACCGGGCCTTAACAGTTGATTTATTTAGGACAAATTGTACTCTTGTTTTTTTCATGACAATCTTTATTACGTCCTATGGACCAATTTCGTTGTATTGCACATAGATTGAAAGTAGCTGCATGTCACCACTTTTACTTCTAGCTGTAAATTGTTCTTTAAAGGTATACTATGTCCCATTTGCAGACAAAAAAAAAATGAGAAGGTTAAATTCCAACGCCATTTGAAAGACAAAACTGATTTTGAGCTTCCCTCAAAACGAAAGGGCTTGAACATGGCTTTTAGTAGAAAAATACCGACCATCGACTTTAGTGATTGCAATCACCTAAGTAATAGTTTGATTTTTAGACCCTTTAACCGAATGGTCGTACGTTTTGTGCTGCACGAAGATTCAATAAGTTTAATTTTGGAAATTTTTACAAGTAGTGGGTTATTGATGTGGACAAATACTTATGTACCTGTTACAGCTCATTTTATGTATACATGTGTATTACCAAAGACAAACAATTGTCAGTCAGTCAGTCAATGGTGTCCGACAGTGATATCTAGAAGGTATTGGTTTCCTTGCATAATTTTAATACTAGGACACTGCTAGGACATAATGACATATTCATAATTCCTGCAAAGTTCTACAGAATTTGATATGTTACTGCAAAAGGGACATAGTATTTTTAACGAATGAAAAATAACAAAAACAAAGTTTGAATCAATATGTAAACACGTTTAACCCACAGAGTGATTGATTTACGCACACATTAAATTGTGATAAATATTTACTTGTCCTTACTATTTCATCTCACACAGGGATATCTAATTAAAACAATTGTTGATACAAAATCACTAAAGAATCATCCCACGTCCTAACTATTGTTCATCTCACGAACAGTTTTTTTTACCGCAAACCTCTGTAAATAGAGAATTCCGACTAAACTGACAAAATGATTTTATTGATGAAGATTCAATATTTACAAGTCTGATTTTGTGTCATTCAGAAATTCTGTCTCGTCATTTTAACCATCTCTTTTCAAGGCTGGGAAATGTACACATTCAACAATGGTGGTTTTATTGTTTTATGATTGGCCTCTCCGGATGGATTTGTCAAACCAATTCCATGTTTATTCACATTCTGGTGTATTGGGAAGAAGAAAAAACACATATTTGTTAATTTAAATATTAACAGAGACATATTCAGTAACTGATGAATACTACACGAGATATTACCACTGCAACAAGCACCATACGAAATCCTTATGTAAAACATGCATTATCACGTCATCATCATCATCATCATCATCATCATCATCATTATGATAAATCGTCGATGGTTTTCTTTAAATGAAGGCAGATTAATAAAGATGATCGACATGCAGAATAACCTCTATAAACGCACTGCACATCGCGTACTTAATAATCATTGGATGGTATACTGGACGTGGAAACTATTCCACACTTTTCCATCATACAACACATGAAGATTTTTTTTTATTGGAATTGGCTCAGTAAATGATTCCCACGTGACCTCGCTTGATCAATCGTTTGATTAGGATCTATGTTTGTTGGAGGTCATCTTTGCAATGACCTACTGTTATAAGACTAATCGGACATGCAGCTAAAGTCTGACAATGTTAAAAGCACAGGAATTAATGGCACGAATGTAAATTGATAGTAACATTGAAGTGACATCAAACGAATGATAAGAATGATTGAATGAGTATAATAGTGTATCGTTAAGGACCTACGATATAAAACATTAAATGTCTGATACCAACATAATCACGTATATTTCAGGAGTCAATAATCTAATTCAGTGTATTTTGTGTTTCCCATGATGGTAAATTGAGGGTTCACGTGACCGACCGTCCTCCAAACCGGCAAGTCGGTCTCGTAGACCTTATGACAACTTTTCTGGGTTTTCTGGGTGTTGCCCCCCATGAACAGTAGCTTGCAATTGGACCTATAGTGCTTTCAACAACAATGTAGAGGTGTTGTGGTCTTACGGATAAGTACCCGGACTGTGAACCACCGGGAACGGTGACAACATATTAATCTACATTTGCTATACTCGACCTAGGTGAGGTCAACGGGTACTTGGCAGGAATTAAACTCCTTTAAATGATCGAGCGCCAAAATGGCAGCTATGCCAATGCCGATCGAGATCGCGTTTGGAGCGCGAAGAGTGTCCAGTTTGAAAGACACGATCGCGATACAAGAACCTACTCCTGCTATTATTATAATTTAAACAATGGTTGATTTCGAGTTCACCAAGCGTTTCGCCAGAGAAAGAATCGGGGAAACCAAAAATCATTCAGCCCATCCTGATATTGATTCAAACTGATTGCTCGGCNTAAGATGGAGGGCCGTCACACAATTGGTGTCAGAAGTGGGATGGAGGACGAGAGGAAAACTGGAATAGATGGCAGTGATTCTACTAGGAGAGATGAATCAGTTTCTGTTAACTCTGGAGTACATCGTTCAACACGTAGGAAGAAGCAAAAGGCGACGGCTTTGACGGAAATCGCCGAAATGAAGCAGCAGACATCGGCAATTAATGCAAGGATTGAGGAGCTACAAGGGTTCTCAAACATAAAGGCTACCGAAGAAAGGTCGAAGCAGAAGAAACATAAAAGGCGTACCAACACGCAAAAATCCAGTGATGTGACGTCAAGTTCGGATGAAGTACAACTCGAGTCACAAGAAGAATCCTCGAATACAGAAGGGATCCAGACTTCTTCATTGTCAAGCAAGGCAGTGAAAGTAAATAAAGAGCAACGGATAAAGAGGCTACGTCGGAAGGATGAGTCATTGCATGCAGCTATGCCAAGAAAGAGAGGCATCTCTATTACGCCTGACAAATATGATGGGTCTACCTCATGGATTGACTATTGCGAGCACTTTGAATCCTGTCGTGCAGTGAACGGCTGGAGTGATGAAGAAGCAGGAAAGATTCTAGCATCATGTTTGAGGGGGCAGGCTTTGAGATTGCTGCGGGAACAAGGACAGAGAGTGAGCTTCAGTGATCTGAAGAAAAAGCTGGCTAACAGGTTTTCGGATGACAGACAAGCCGAAAATCATTTGCTGGAGCTTAAGCAAAGGCAGAGACATGAGGGCGAAACACTCAAAGAATTAGGGCAAAACATCAGAGAGTTAACTTCCTTAGCTTATCCAGAGTTGGACTATGCTGTACGAGATAGATTGTCGAAAGGGCATTTCATGGATGCTCTAGTGAAACCCAAGCTCAGAGAGGCCATATTCAATTCTCAGTACAAGACACTAGACGAGATGATTCATGCAGCTGTTGTAGCTGAGGCCTTTCACAATTCTGAAGATCAGAGGATGAGCACTAGAAGGACCTCAAAGTACAGCAGGGGAATGACAAAGGAAGAGGAAATGGGTCAACAGCTAGCCGACCCAACCTCTGAAGTGAAAAACACCCTGATCAGCCTGAAGGAGGAAATTGTTGGATTGAGGGCGGCATTGAAGGGCGTTCTTCAGGCGTCTCAACAAATAGCTCACTCTGATGGAAAGCAGCAACGGGAGAGATCAGCTGTATCTGATGGTTGTTGCTTCTACTGTGGAAAGAAGGGGCACTATAAGGACAAGTGCAGAAAAAGGCTGAATGATGAGGCTCAAATGCAAACTGAACAACAGCAACAACAGGTCTCATCAAACGAGGAAAGGCCGCTCCAGGGGGGCGTGGTGCGGTCATTACAGCAAGATCTGACAGCCTCTCAACGACAAATTCCACAGAACCAATAGACACATCTAAGCACAATAGAGAGATGCACAAAGGCACATTAAAGGGCATGTATATACCAGTTTTAATCGCTGGGCAACAGCTACATTTTCTTGTAGACACTGGGGCTACAGATACATATATCTCCAAAGCGGGATATTTAAAACTGATAGAGCGGCCTTCTATTGAACCTACTACAGAGAGAATAATGCTTGCAGACGGCTCAAATATGAAGGTGGACGGAAAGATCCACACTGAAGTGACAATAGGCCAGGGAAAAGCAAGGGTCACTTTGATTATCGCTGATGTATGCGGCGATGGAGTCTTGGGCATGGATAATCTTCTGTTGTTAGGGACAAAGCTTGACTTGGAGACGGCTACTCTAGAGACCAAATGGGGATCAGTTCAGTGTCGCCATGAAGGCAACACCAGAACCTGCTTCCGCATTGTAACTAAGGAAATGCAGACTATACCTGCAGGACGAGAGAGCCTGATTACAGGAAAAATTCAGGACGGGATTCCAGATGACATGATAGGCATGGTCGAAGCGCCTAACGATAGCCGTCAACTCGCAAAGAAGGGCATTCTCTTGGCAAGGACCCTAGTCAAAACAGATAGTGGAGCTATCCCAGTTAGAGTCTACAACCCTACAGGATCACAACGAGTGATAAAGAAAGGGACAGAGCTAGGATATTTCACTACAGTATCAAAACCAGATATTCAGACATCTGAAATCCTCAGTGAGGAAACTGATCTACCAGAGCACTTAGCTGATTTATACGAACGGAGTATAATGGACGTGCCAGAGCAGTATCATGAACCCATTGCCAAACTACTGGCAACATATCAGGATGTTTTTTCCAAAGGAGACTACGATATTGGAAGAACCAACCTGGTAACGCATACAATAGACACCGGACAAACCAGGCCAGTCAAGCAGAGGCCAAGGAGACATCCATTTGGAGATCGAGGTGAGATTAAGAAACAAGTCCAGGATTTATTGGACAGGAAGCTCATCGAACCATCAGACAGCCCATGGGCAGCCAATATAGTTCTTGTCAAGAAGAAGGACGGCACCCAACGATTCTGTGTTGATTACAGACAACTGAACAGTGTTACGATTAAGGATGCATATCCTCTACCACGCATCGATGAAACCCTGGATGCACTATCTGGAGCTAAATGGTTTTCAACGTTGGACCTAGCTAGTGGGTACTGGCAGGTGGAGCTTGACTCAGATGCTAAGAGGAAGTCAGCTTTCCTAGCAGATGGGGGACTTTACGCCTGGAAGGTTATGCCTTTCGGCATGTGCAATGCCCCGGCGACATTTGAAAGACTCATGGACCAGGTACTTAGAGGACTGCACTGGGAGACACTATTAGTCTATTTGGATGATGTGATCGTGTTCGGGAAGTCCATCGGTGAAGGGATGGAGAGGCTTCAGCGAGTGTTCGAACGTCTGAGACAGACGGGGCTGAAGTTGAAGCCAAAGAAGTGTAATTTGTTCAAGACAAGTGTAGCATACCTTGGGCACATCGTCTCTCCAGAAGGCATTTCGACAGAAAGGGACAAGACAGAAACAGTCAGGACATGGCCTAGACCAGAATCAGTGAGGGAGGTCCGTGGATTCTTGGGCCTCGCATCTTACTACCGCCGCTTCGTGGAGGGCTTTGCTACAATAGCCAGACCACTACACCAACTAACTGGGAAGGGGCGAAAGTTTGAATGGACCCAAGACTGCCAGGAAGCCTTCGAAGAACTAAAGAGAAGGCTAACCTCAACACCAATACTAGCCTATCCTCATGTGGATGGAAGGTTCATTCTGGACACAGACGCCAGCAATGACGGCATCGGAGGGATCTTATCACAGATACAGAATGGTCAGGAAAGGGTCATAGCATACGGGAGCCGTGTCCTGAGCAAACCAGAAAGGAACTACTGTGTCACCCGCAAGGAACTCCTGGCTGTAGTAGCGTTTCTTAAACACTACAAGCAGTATTTGTATGGTCGCCATGTCAAGGTGAGAACCGACCATGGGGCCCTAAGATGGCTGACGAACTTTAAGCAACCAGAAGGGCAACTGGCACGCTGGCTAGAAGTCGTATCAAGCTACGATGTAGAGATAATACACAGGGCGGTAAGAAGTCACCGTAATGCTGATGCCCTATCTCGAAGACCATGCAGACAGTGTGGAAGGGAAGGAAGCTGTAACCCTGAAGAAAGCACGGGAAATATCAACATCATCACGTTGAGGAGTAATAGCCCAGCTGATGTTAGAGAGGCCCAACTTGGAGATCCAAACATAAAGCCAGTGGTGGATGCACTGGGGGAAGGAAGGAAGCTGTCCCGGGAAGAGGTGTCGGCGTTACCCTTCAAGGTAAAGGTTCTCCTAGGACATTGGGACCAGCTGGATGTACAAGATGGTGTACTCTTCAGGAAGTGGGAGTCAGATGACGGTCGCAATGTCAGGTACCGATATGTGCTACCAAAATCTCTGATACCAGATGTCCTACACGATCTACACTCTTCTGTTATTGCAGGTCATCTAGGCATGACAAAGACGCTACACAAGGTACAAGAACGTTTCTACTGGGTAGGAATGAAGGAGGATGTCAGATCCTTCATTAGGCAATGCCCGGACTGCACTCGCCGGCAGAAGGCAGGACCAGGAAAGAAGGCTCCTCTACAGCAAAGGCAGAGCGGATATCCCATGGAAAGGATGGCCCTCGACATTATGGGACCATTGCCAACTACAGATGACGGAAACAAGTACGTCCTTGTGGTAGCTGATTATTATACCAAATACGTCGAGGCATATGCAATACCGGACGAAAAGGCTGAGACGGTGGCACGGAAGTTAGTGGACGAATTCATCTGCCGCTACGGAGTTCCTAATGAGATACACAGTGACCAGGGCAGGAACTTCGAGTCCAAAGTATTCCAGGAAGTATGCCAATTATTAGGCATCAGGAAAACCAGGACTACACCGTACAACCCTAAATCTGATGGGATGGTCGAAAGATTCAATCGGACTTTGATTAACATTCTTGCTACCCTTTTGGATCCAGAGAAGCACCAACGTGACTGGGACAGGTACTTACCATACGCCACTGCCGCATACAGGAGCTCCACCCACAACACCATTAGGGAGACACCAAACATGATGATGTTTGGCAGAGAGGTATCACTACCTATTGATTTGCAGTTCTCCAAACGGGATGAAAGTGAGCGGACTGACTATGCACAGCAGCTAAGGGAGAAAATGGGAGAGGCGTACCAGAGAGTCCAGACCCACATAGGTGCGGAACTGAGACGCCAGAAGAGGAACTATGATCGAAAGACAGATGAGAAACTCTATGAAGCTGGACAGTTTGTTTGGCTTTGCAACAACGCCAGGAAAAAGGGGGTTAGCCCTAAATTGGCAGCGAAATGGGAAGGTCCTTACCGGGTGGTTGCTAGACTGTCTAACGTGACTTACAGGATCCAGCGTTCCCCCAGAAACAAGATGAAAGTCGTTCATTTCGACCGCCTAAAACTTTACAGTGGATTTGGCTTACCAGAGGCCTGGAGGACTCGGCCAGCAGACACAACTGACGAGGTGGCTACTGATCAGCAAACTGAGGCTGAGAATTTCGAACCCGTTCAGGTATCTACAGAAGCTACAAATTTTCCAGAAGTGGTAGCCCAAGAGGATATTTCTTCTGCCACGACCGCCAGCACCTCACGCTATCCTCAAAGACAGAGACAACCCCCAGACTATTTTTATTAGCAGATACGACGTACGATATTTAGCCTTCAGATTTAACGGCTTACTTAATTATTTTCATTTATATTTTCATGCAGTTATTACCCTTGTAGAGGAACCATGGAACTATTCGAGCTCTTGATTGGAGTTATTATCGTTCAATTGACGTTAGTTATATGGCTACTCTACACACGTTATGACCAGCGGAAATTCGTAGCTATCCCAAAGAGACATGAACTCACTGAATATGTTGACAGAGTTAGAACTGAAGCTGCAGATTCTACAAGCTTCAACGGTTCTCAGGATATATTTGAATTTTCGGACAATTCATGGTCTTCGGAATTCTAACCAGTATTGGAAGGATCAGCGAGAGGCAAATGTTTTGGTAGGCCGGACGTGGTTTCAAAAATAAAACTCAACAGATGTACATTTTTTTAGCAATGAACAAAATCCTCAGCCATTAAACATTGATAATTCTGCTAATTTCTCTGAAACTTGAAACGGGCTGCATACTGAACAATGCTTATTTTTGTTCTACAGCAACATGGATTACAAGTGCCACTATGTAAATTGGGACGGAGTTGGCTGTGACTGGCGTGGCCGAGATTTCAAAGACTTGAGGCAGCATGTGGCCAAAGCTCACAGGGGTTACGCAGAACGAGACCCAACAGCCCGTAAACCTACCAGACCCCAGAACTTTGATCCGCGTCGACACCGCATCCAAGCGAACCAACCCCCTAGGAACACCAGGCGATCTAGAAGCCCACAGAGATTTGCATGTCGAGGCTCTAATCGTCTATCCCCAATTAGATCCCGCCGTCCGACAAGCCCGACCTCGCCACCCTCCAGAGCAGAACGACCAATGGCAGGTAATCCTGACGGGTCTTCTTCAGCATCGAAGAGGAGCGTGGCAGTTTCTCCCCGCCAGAAAGGGCGGCTCGCGGATGCGAGCTGCCAGACCGACGCCAAGATAGAGAAAGACGTCGCCACTGAGACGGAGGAAGAAACAGATGGTGAACAACTGTTCGAAGCCGCTAGAAGTCTGCGTCAAGCTGGAGGCGGATGTAAGGTGACGCAGAAAACAAAACACATCATTCCGCCAGGGATGAAGATCACCTACCATTATGAGTCACTGCATCTGCCGGATGGAACAGTATACACTCGTATTACCAGAGAAGAGAAGAGAAAGAACAATGAGCCAAAGGATGCCTAGAAGGAAAAGAAACGAACTAACTGTAAAAACAAAGATGAACTGTTAATAAGACAACAGCTTTCAGGAGGAAACAAATGGCATCCTCATTGTTTATATCCATACATGTATCTATTTTTTAAATCATTTTTATGTCGTAGTGTAAGCTATTCATTTGTTTGTAAAACACCACACCATTATCTTTTTGGGAAATTCAAGGATGTGTCATAATGCACAAACATTTATGAAAGTAATTGGCATAGAAAGCACTCGCTGTAATGGTAATATTCAGAGTTAATGTCCATAGAATGAACATGTTTTGATATGAAAACTTGATAGAAAGAGATTATGAGAGATAAAGAGAACTTGATTGTTATATGCATATTAAAAGTGGTCTCAAAGAGGACGTAACTCTCAGTATGATTAATACAGCGATGCATAATTCAATATGTTTTGGGTAATTGTAAATATTTTTGGAATCCCCTCGTATTAATGTGAGGATGAAAATGTGAGGACACATTCCTTGAAGAAGGGGGGCTGTGTAACGACCCAGTCCGTTACAATTAAGTTATATTGCAGAAAACGTAGAGGGCGCAGTAAGCTTTTGGGGCGTAAGGGCTCAGAGCGCGATTACGGNCATTCTTCGTAAAGTTACAAGCACTATACACAGAAAGGTGTATATGGGACTACCCTGTATCTCTCACAGACCATGAGAGAAACCAATTTTCCAAATATATGAATTAGTAGGCGGTTTCCCGGCAAATTTGTTACCATCATGTATTAGTCGAAACATATTCTTTCACATGATTGGTAATGAGAGGTTCATTTCATTTTTTTGAAATTGGGGCGTTTCCAATACTGGTCTTTACCTTTAAAACCATGTCTGTCAAAACCGTTTCCACTTCATTGCACAATCGTACCGGCGCTTGAATACAGTCCCGTCTACAATGGATTGCCATTTTTATAATGAATGCATTATATTCAAGCTATTTACATCATAATCACAGCTCCCAACGATAATACTTGCAGCTATTTTCTGTAGTCTTAAAAGAATATTTCTGTTTTGTAAAGAACAGTTCCCCCATACGAAACAAGAATAATCTAAGATTGGCTAGATGGTACATTTGGTATATTTTATTCAAAATGGAAGAGCTTAGAAATTTACGGAGCTTTCTCAAAGTAGTAAATTTTATAACTTAATGATTTGGTAAGAGATTTAATGTGGATATCCCAAAATAATCTATCATCAATTTCAATCCCTAAATATCTGATTCTTACTTACTTGTTCTATTATTTTATTATTAAAATGCACCTTCAGACTTACTTTATTAATACCCCGTGTGTTACTACTCAACAGCATAACATTACTCTTATTAGTATCACCATCAGCGTATATATTACATATACTTTACCATTGATGAATTCGTATCGATCTTTGACCATAAAGGTCAGGCTCGCTATCCACAAGGACCGCTATTCATAAGGACAATTATTCGTAAGGACCGTAATCCATAACGCGGAACATCCTGAATAGCGATCCTTTATCCACAGTGTCCACATTTTTGGCACAACAGGCACAGTTTTTAGTCAAACAGTCAAACCTGTCTTAGTGGCGCCCTCTCTATAAAGGCCACCTGTCTAAAGTGGCCACGTATTTTAGTTTCCCTCGGGAAAGAAACGTAGGTTGTAGTACCTGCCTAGAAAGTCCACCTGTCCACAATGGCCACTTTTTTCTGATTCCCTTCCGTGGCCTTTATAGACAGGTTTAGTAGTACATGCATCTGGTCAAAATATGTGCCTGGAAATATCAGGGATATTCATGAGGCATCCAAGATTGATGCGAGAATAAAGATCGTTTTTCTTTTTCCTTTAAAACTATTTGTTCCTTCTTTGGAATTCTTTGAAATGAGCAAGATATAATTAGGAGCAATAATTCACATAATATGATGTAGAATATATACGTATCTATCCGAAATCTATGTCCCTTCGACTTGAACCAGTAGGGTTTTTTTCTTCTCACCTATACCCCGAAGTTTTGAATACAAACCTCATCGGTGACTCTCAATATATGAAAAATAAATGCATACTGCTTGTTAAAAAAAAATTGATGCTGATATGCTCAATATTTATATTGATGTTGATATTGGTAAGCATTGTGTTCATGATTTATCGTATTATTGGTCCCTATCAACAAAAAATTATCTAACAATATCTAACAAAAGGAGAAAGGCAAGCCCTCAAAAAATTGAAATCAAACACTGATATTGTCATAAAATGCCATTTTTCAAGACCCTTCTTAAACCCCCAAGCGCCCCCGAACGTAAGCCAAACACACGAGCGTAGCGAGCTCTGAATAGTGAGGTCACACC
>BEXV01004081.1:16584-32366 GCA_003118195.1 Hemicentrotus pulcherrimus | reverse complement strand
GTGTTTGTTACATGTATTTTATAATTTTTGTTTTAATTAAAATATGGTTGCTTCTGTTGTGTTGCAAAATGCAGAAAGATGTGATTGCATACTCTAATGTCACCTTGTTGCGACTCATGTATCATTTGTCGTAGGTCCATGCATGTATGGATAGTGTAAACCTGCATTGTTATGTGCAAATGAGGACCAATGAAATGAATACTGCCTGGCACCCAATAGAGTTACATTAATGTCAATGTTTACACTGGTATAATTTGACTTACCAATAAGACAGATAGATATAGTAGAGCGATGATACACCATGCAAATAGCAGAGTAAACCAATCAAACCAAACACTCAAATCCTCCCAGATAAACCTGTATCAGAAACAAGAAAGAGATCAAGATTGATTTCCATTCAAAGTTTGAAGTTCTGAATTTTACAGTAATAAAATTGTAGGGTATCATATAACATATTTATTCCTATTATATAATACTGAACAAGTGAACCCCTCTTATAAATTCTACTTTCTAAGAAAGGCCACTTGTCTATACTAAGATACCCACAATGGCCATTATAAAATTTGGAGTGGACCATTAGGTTATTATCATTATTATTATTATCATTATAGACAGTTTTGACTCCTTATACGTGTAGATGTGGGTCAAACTGAGTCCCATCAATTAAATCATGTTCACATGAAAACTGAGTGTATCAAAGGTACCCCTTTCAAACATATTGAATAACTTTTGTCTTTAGATCACCCTTGCCTAAGGATGATCCCCATACAATTTTGTTAAAATCAAGCTACAGGGTGTATGTATTTTTGAGAAAAAAATTGAACATGTAAAAACTTTACGGACGACAGACAACCAACAAAGAGCAATCGCAATAGCTCACTTTCAAGAGCCTGGGTGAGCTAAACAGAGGGTGAAAAAGGAAATAATATTTTGAATATTGGTATAGCATATATGTATCATGCCTTTATTGTGGTACAGTCGTGATCAATATAATACAAGTATTTTATAGTTTGAAAACAATGCATCCTTCAAAAATCATACATCGCATTACGACAGACAAAACCCATCACATCTTAAATGCAAGCATTAAAGCATGTTAATGTAATGGAGTGCCTTTCATAGGCTGTCTTGGGGAGAAGTAATGACATTTTGTAGGCATGGAGGAAGTCTCTAGGCAGCGGGGGCCTTTTTGTTAGAATTCTGATCACCATGGCCATGACTCATCCTTAGAGTTGTGCAGTCATGGATCAATCATTGCATCACAGTATGAATGCTACATCGCAGTATTAGCATGCGATATATTGCCTCTTCAAATTGTATACGGTACATGTATACATGTATATACATGTAAATGTAGGCAAATTGTATACGGTATAAATGTAGGCAAATTGAGCTGCAGTCTAGTTCTTCAACTTGACCAATTAAATTTTCCATCATTACGTCTCAAGTATAAGAATTTTTTTAATTGGGTGTGAAATTGGAAAATCTTTTGCATCCGTTCCAGAAATTTTTTTGAAAAAAATTGGAATTAGCAATCACCAAATTTGTTTTTGAAGGGCTCTTCCAGAAGTGAACATAGCAGTCCTAAAAATCTATGATTTTTCAAAACAGTGTTTGGGCTGTGTAAATGGGCCTAATGACAGTCAAAATACTCAAAAAATGCTTTAAGGATAACATTTAATACAGTTAATCACTTCATAACATGCAAATCAAGTATAACAGAAGAAATATATTCAGTCAATTGCAAACACAAACTACAGTACATTTTATTTGCAGAATGCTTTCAGTCATATTTGCCAAAGTTGAACCTCAACCATCAACTATTTGCAGGATCAGCCCATGGCAGTTAGAAACAATATCAAGATACATGTACATGTAATGTAATAACAATAGCAGAGATGACACTACTGCATGCACTATTGAAGGTGAAATAGAGTGTACTGTGTATCTCTATAATTTGTTTTTAATGGAAGAATTGGGGAAAAAGGTCAATGACTGCAAATATTTTCTACTTCAATTGATTCTTGGTTCTTCTTTATATCTTGTGAGTTAGGTGTATTGTTACTTTGAAACTTAAGAGTGCCTTCTGATACTATTTTTTGGAATATTTTTCATTTTGAAGAATTCTTGTGTAACATTTGATGTACATGTAGTAACAAGAAGTTCACTAATCCTGTCCAAGTGATTTATCATGAATTGTCTGTTGGCAGTCAGAGCGGCATTGAACTCATATACTTTTACTCAGAATGAGCGCCTTTGGCTTTTAACAGACAAAGATAAAATCACATGTAACATTTAAAAAAGGAGAAACTGTAAACAGAGCAAGCACAAGAAAACACAACTTTCTTACTATTTAGTAGTTGTCAGGTTTAATTCAAACTTTTGCCATTCTGTTTATTTTCTGCTTTCATTAAAATGAACTTATGTCAAGGATTAGAATGCCCTTTAATGCTGATGAGGCTTACGTGTGTAAACAAATTTATTAAAACTCTTTCCCACATAAAAAGTAGTGCTAGAAATTTTGTCTTTTGTCAATATTTTCATAATTTCATACCTAATTCCGAGAAAAATTCTGTCTCTGTGTGATTTTATATTCTTCTTTCTATTGGTGATATCAGATTTTCAAAATATTACTGATTTCTTGAGATAGCGAATTTAGGTCACACATGACCTATGGTCACACCACCATATGGACTAAGGCTGTGCACCCAGACTTACAAGTGAATACTCGAATATTCGCCATGTTTTTTTGTATTTTTGCCACCACCATACCACGGGAGCAGTATCCCAGGTCCGTCTCTGAAAACTCATGCAATTTTACTTCGAGTTGCAGTTGAAGGCTCTGATTTTATAATAACAAACAGTAAACAATGCTGTTTTAAAAACCAAAGATGGCAGAATAATTCATTTTCCTCCAAGTCCAAACAGAAATCTGGACATTTGGTCCCAGTTTCTGAGTGGTGAGTTTGACAGTGATTGAGCTGGGAAACATTTTTACCGACGGTACCACGCCAGCGGCAGACGTTCTCCCTGGCACAGGTTAGCGTCGGCCTGGACAGTGCCAGGTGACCGGGATTTTTTTTTTTGCGGCCGAATACATGTATTCGAGTACGAGAAATCGTACTCAAGTAGTTGTCAACAGTGCGGGTACTCGAGCATTCAATTACTCGTTGCAGCCCTAATACGGACTGCTCTGAACATTGCCGCCTGCAGTATCGGCGCAAGTCACCGATACTTTAGCCTGTCCTAAATAGCGCTCGATCCAGATCAATCCGTTCTGGGCGTAAAGAAGAGACATATAACAAATATTTATACACCAAGCATTTAGTTCGAAATGCCCCTCAGAAAAAAAGGACTTTGCCAGTCCCCCTCAGACAAATAATTTCCACTATACTTTCTCAAAGTTGTGTAAAATATAACAATCCTACAAATTATTATTAGACAATTTTTTATAACTAACAATTCACATTCTGAAATGTATTGATGTCTAGATGGAATATAGGCCTAATAATTGAATATTGACAGGATGTGCACACTGCAGTTAATTGTTTATTACAATAATTCCAATGCAATCATTACCTGTAGATTAAAAGTTGTTCAACAACAACACAAACATTTCAAAGGTGGTAGTACAGTACATGTACATGTACACTGTAGTTGCTATTCATGTAGCTTTAGCATACCATACTTGGTTTGAAAGCTATAGAATGCCCATTAATTATAAACTCAACTAACAATGACTAAAGTCACAATTCCATTGTCTTAATATCAATTCTTGCTCAATAATCTAAACTTTTCATAATTTTTCCACAATTATGTTTTGGTTAAATATTCATGTAAAAGTATTACATTGTACACTTACATGTAATAAGAATTGCTTCTCAATACTCTCTTTTAATTGAAATTATCATTACTCATCAGGTCAAGTTATGTCAGCCATATTATTGTTTATGTTATCATTCATTGTGGGCCATGATCTTGCTTGTTGAATAGTTAACCCACTTTTGTTTGTATTCATACTGTTTTATACTTATGTAAAAGTCACAAAATGCAATTCTTTAATAACAATTTTTTTACTGATAGGATTGAAGTTTTTTAAAGTTTGGGATGCTGGATTCTTGTGACATTTTGAAGATATGCTATTAAAGATAAAGTTGAGTTCTGGTCATGGAATTGCATTGTGAAAGAAAAGGTGTGGAATGGATCAAAAAAGGTGACTATGTAGCATGTAAGTAGTGGTGTGTACTGCAAAGTTCCGGATTCATCAAAATCCTAATAAATTTAAATGGTGTTGGGGCTAGTTGCTTGATTTCCTTATCTTTCTATGCTCATTACTCAGCCAGTATACATTTTCTACCAAAATTGTTTGGTAAATAACATTTATTTATAATCTTGAACATTCAGTGTAAGTTTTGTTTGATTCTGGAAGAATTCATTTCCTTTTTTTACCAGAACCCAAGATTATCTTTAAGGCTGTGCATAACCATGTAATGAGGTACTCATTTCGTTGACAATCAGTCATGCATCAAGTCTTTCATCTTCTTTGTGCATGGCTGATCAACAACGAAACAGAGTTAAATCTTTTGTCAACTCTGTTTTGTTGCCACGGCAGGCACCCAGTGAAAAACAAATTTGTTAAATCAAATTATGGAAATGTACATGTAAGCATTACTTTAAACAAATGGAACTGATTTCTTGATTGAGGTGTCATATAAGTGAAAGGGCAGAAAAAAGGACCTTCTAGATATTTGATTTTCTCTTTGAACTTCAGATACTGCCCGCCAAGTGACTTTTTGGTACCCTCTCTTCAAATTGTTTTTAATCACTTATGCTTCAAATATGCATCATACATGTTTGAGTTGCATCAAATGAAAGAGGAGGATCTAAGCTTTACAAATATGTGTAATTTTAATTGTGATTAAGTTATGATAAAACGTCAATAATTCTCGGTTTTGTTTTTTCTGGGACGCACTATATACAGTATGTTGGCTGCTATTTTTGTGTAAGATTCGATCTACCGATAATCAATTTTAAGCTGTTTTACGCTAAAGTGTAATTTATGGTTACCTTTTTAAGCGATACATGTCAATGCATTTTGTTAAATTTACCACCATATACACTGTATGAACACATGTGCAATTCAGCCGCTGGCTGCTAGACACGTTTGAAAAAAACCTTTATTGAATTGAATTGAATTGAATTGAATTATATACTATCACAAATTTAGTTTTGGGGGTATTTCCCGGTATTTCCTGATTTTGTCCAAATTTGCTAAGTCAAATTTACTGCCCAGATTGGCTGACCCTGATTTCAAGTTAGTATGACACCTTTCTAAAAATGTAAAAGATAGACTAATTGATGCTCTCTTGCCTCTCACAACATACACAAAGAAATAAGGTCTGGGGGGTGTTTCTTAAAGCTGTTCGTAAAGTTACGCATGACTTTACGAACGACTTGTATATGAAGTGCCAGATAGGATGCCAAAAGTTTTTTTCTGATATTTCCAATAACCTCAATTAAATTATGGCAAAAAATATGGTTTGCATTAAAAATGTTAGTTATAGTAAGAATGTTAATCTACATCTGCACAGTTCAACTTAATAAACCCCCCTGGTCTAAAATCGTAAACGAATGCTAAGGTTATTTGCATAACGCTCCCATCAAAAGCGCTTGAAACCATGCATCATCTGGATGGTGCCACCTCAAAGTGTGTCATCACCACGGTGATGAGTCATCCTCCTCCTCCACCCAAACAACATCCCGCAACCTTCAACAACTGGCATTTTCCCTTCCCTTTCTTCATTTCAGGCTTGGCTGAATATTTCCATACACATGAATTGAACATGAATGATGAGGTGCTGGTGTGTAGAACCAAGAGATGTGATGATTTTTTACATGAAGAGTAAGATGTGGTACAAACTCATCAGTTTTCATTGCTCTTGCTGTTAAAGGGGGATTTTTACCTTGTTATGAAGTTGGTTTTAATAGAAGCAGGCAGAATGATGAAACAAATCAGTGAGAGTTTGAGCAAATTCCACTGAAAAGTCAGGCAGTAATGAAGTTTTGAAGTTTTAAAAGACCAAATACATATTGGTAACACTCTGCCATCTTACATGTATGAGGTTTTCTCAATCCTGATGTGAAAATAAAATACTACTTTCATCAACAAGAACAAAATGGAAATATATACATTTTTTTCTGACAGCACATACAATGTATGGAAGACGAAGTCAAACGATATGCCAGTTGCCAATTTGTGTTTAACTGAGTACACCTAAAAACAAAGTTCATAATTTGATTGATATCTATTGTCAGATATTGCTTAACTTTCAGTGATATGTTTCTCTCATTTTTATATATATATTGTGTACTACAATGTACATGTATGTACTGTATAGCCTATGGTTTATTCGTTCAGTGAATTGGCATCATACATTTGGGTGTTTTGGAGAAAATTCTTCTCTTCATTCTTCTCACTAACGTCCTTTGGCAAGACATTGATCTACATTTGCCACTCAACCCAAGTCTGTCAAGTCTGACAGACATAATCGCTATACATGTACAAGAACCCACTATTATTATCATTATTTATTATTATTATTACTAAGATAGATAGTGCGGATATTCTGCTCTTTATAAGTTTTCAATAACAGGCTTACTGTTACAAAGCTACATGTAATAGAGTTGTACATGCAGACTGTAAAAAGTTTAATCTGGACCCCTCCCAAATAGTAAGTGTGGAGACCTTGTTCATCTAATCTACAAGTAATGTACATGTACATACCTTTACTTTACTTAACATGTACATATATAGGGCTGGTGTGCAAATAACCTTGTTTCATGCAGAGAATATTTTCTCTCGACCACTGAAAGTCTACTCAAATTTAGTTTGAGTCCGAGACCGTCTTAAATAATAAATTCCTGATTGAGTCTACAGAGTAGACTATTGATGTGTCTCATTTCACCCTTGGGGAAACATGAAAGTTGGATAATTTATACTGTGTACATGTAATCACCAGACCAAATTGAACTCACTTTTATTTCAAGGGAGGAAAAAAAAATCATCTGGAGAAAAGGCTAATCTGAAAGAGGGAGGGTTTGTATAATCACAAGGTTGTACCATGATAACAAACTATTTATATAACCCAGAATAAACATGCATGTTTAGTTTTATGTTATCTAAGCCCTGTTTAATAGTTGTGTAATTCACATGATTGTAATATGTAGTCTAGCAATCCTGTAATTAGTCCAGGGAACTTAGAAAGATATCATATTCACAAAGCCTAATTAGAGCCACAGAAAAAGAAAAACATTAATGGTATTGATATGAAAAAGCAAAATGCATGTTAAATGTATTTCAATATTCTTAATACTGGGTACCTACATGTACATGTACATACTGTACTGTACATGTAGATCTAATAACACATTTCATTTCAACAATCAAATCAAATCAAATAATAAATTGGACAAAAGATTATGCTCTTGCCCTTCTTTTGGCATGTCATGCAATATGAAGTTTCTAAAAATTAATTGCTAATCAATTTAGATCAGGCAAAACTAGAAGCTGCAATATTGTTTTCATATGCATGAGATCTTCACTAGATATACATGTAGATAAAAAGTTAGTTTTTCTCATTTAAGCTTCAAGAAATAGTGAAACTTAATAAGTATTAACAGCCGTATAACATGGAAGCTTCTACTTACCCAAAATATTCTATGATTGGGCAAAACCAAAAGCTGTCAGTAAACATTATTAAGTGCATATTTTAAAAAAAGTATGTACCTGTACTTTGGTAGATTCCCATGTGTGGCCTTGCATTATAAGTCATTTTAAAGAGTACGGTAACTATCTCCTGCCATTAAACAAAAATAATGTCAAAATCTTCTGTACAGAGTTTTAACTGAAGCAATTAATGTGGGTCAAAAAGCCATTACATATTGTTATTTCAGTCCAAAAAAATTGCTGATTTATTCACAATGATTATGTGCACTTGAATAGAAAAGGTGACAGTGTCAACTCATACTCCAGAAAGTGCTCATTTCCAAGCAATTATTTTGATATTCTCTTTTTAATGATGGCATGATCTTGGCTTCTCTCACATGACTTATTTAAAGGGACTTGGTAACATTGTTCAGATGAGAGATAGTGGTGCTAAGGTACATGTAGTGACTTCAATGCTAGATGTACAATTAAAGATAATCTGAAAATTTGAGTGAAAACGGACCATAATTCATGGTACAAATTGGGAAAAACTGATCTGATCGATTCCTTAATTCTCCCAACTATATTATTACAATTTAATTACATTTTAGGTGAATGAAAATTGTCACAAAGCAATAAAATGGCTCTACATTCCATTCCAGACATTTAAGTGTTGACAGATTTTTTTATAGCCTGTTTTATGTCTTTTTTCATAAAAAAATGGTAGGGAAAATTCAAAAATGGTTGGGAGTATTTAATGTTAATCACTGTTTAATAGAGGGTGTCATACATCAATTCCTTCAAAGAAAACCATAGATATCTTCGTGGTTTGAGATTTTTTCAGGATATTTTGCATGTCAGAGGGTTAGTACAGTAGAAGGAATATAGTAACATTTTATACAAAAAGTAAGCAATTTTTTCATCAACCTTCAACAATGTTAGTCACTTTACGGTACAGGTAAGTCTTTGTCATTGAGACATTCAAACTGGACACAGTTTATTTGGGATGGTCTTTTTGTTTTTTTTTAATGAAATTTTACTGTCAATATCTTAAAGAGTTATAAAGATGTATTCTTTTTTGCATTTACTAAATATTTAAAGTGAGTAAACCTTTAAAGAGAAGGTTGAGTCCTGGGAAGAGGTAAACAATAATTTGTGAGCGTTATCATTGTTATTATGCAAGGGTGGAAGAACATCAGATTAAACATGTTCCCTGAAAAGCATGGCTCTTCAAATGCCTTCATATTCTAAATATGACATGAAACATCGTAAAAATCGGGGAGGGGGGGTAGGTTTTTTTTCGTCATTTTGTGTACAGTGCTTGTAACTTTGCCAAGATTTGGCCAAGTTTCTTATCATTTTGATGATTCCAGAACCTTGCAATACACACAAATACTTACATGTATATACTACATGATCAACCTTTTCTGATACATTCCACAGCGTTTCTTTCACAACGCAATCACATGACCAGAACTCAACTTTACCTTTAAGTTCAATACGCACCTTACACACCTTATGCATGTGAAATGGTTCAATGGACAAATAAGAGGAGAGATCTTAGATATCATGAGACAAGAAATTAAAAATAATGTTTAAATAATTTAAGGCTATATATTACTATATATCCTGTGGAATGAATCAAGGTCCTGTGAAAGCCTAGATACATGTACACTGTACATGGGTACAATGAATGACTGAAGGATGAAGCAGAATTTTTTTTTTTTTTTTAAAGATTAAAGACCAAAGTATCAATTACATATATGGCCTGACCAAAATTTTGTGCATCAGCTCAACTTGGTAAAAGAAGCTTTTGATTGCACTTTAAAAATAAATCCTAGGCCTGTATTCAATTCAATACTTAGGTAAGTACAAAATTTAAGCTTTTTACATAATATTTGGCTCAGATAAAATACTAAGCCAATTTTGGTATTCACTTAAATTTTTTAGCTAAAAGTATTTTACTGTAAATTTAAGTCCCTACCAGACTTAAAGGTACTACGGTATGTCCCCTTTGTAGGCCGGATAAATGAAAAGGTTAAATTCCAATGGCATTTGAAAGATAATACTAATTTAGAACTTCCCTTTAAAAAATGGGGCTTGAAAATGTCTTTAAGTGGAAAAATAATAACTATTAGTTGTCAAATCGACTTAGGAGCTATATATACATAGCCAATAAGTAATAGTCTTGATTTTCAGACCATTGTACCGCATGGTCGTTTGTTTTATGCTACGCAAAGATTCAATCAGTTTAATTTTGGCCATTACAAGAAGTGGGTTATTGATGTAGACAAATCCTTTATGGCTCATTTTATGTATGTTATTTCTAAAGAAGAAGAAAAAGCCAGTCAGTCACTCAATACTGACAATAGTGTCTGACAGTGAAGTCTAGCAAGTAAACTGGTTTCCTTGCATAATTTTAATATTAGGACACTGCTAACGTTTAAATTTCACAGATAGGACATAAATGTACATGCCATATTTATAATTTCTGCAAAGTTCTACAGAATTTGAGGTTGGCTGCAAAAGGGACATAGTATCTTTAAGCCCATTATTTGAAGTCCTTGATTGGCAGGCATATGGTTTTCTTAATACACAGTATCATAACCTTCGCTCAATTATATTAGCGCGCATTTATTGCGACGCGTTAATTGCGCATTACTTTTTATTGACCTTGTGATGTCACAATGCTTATCAGTAAGTATTATATTGTCTGAGGTAAGTAAAAGTCTAAATTGCGATTTGAATACAAGATAAGTAAATTTCTTAGCTTACTCATTTACTTAGTAAATTTCTTACTTATTCTTATTGAATTGAATTGAATACGGGCTCTGGTGCCTAGTCATCCGTGGCAGAAAAATTGTGAATACTGTATGGATTCATTAGAAAGAAAATTAGTTAAACTAACAAAGTTGGGTATACTATTGTTCTATGCACTATATAGGCCTATTTTCATCAAAGGATATGCCTGAGGTCTTGTTTGGAATCTTTAAATGGTTAACGTGACCATTTGCCTCATAATAATATTCTGTTCTCATATAGCGCTTAAAGGCATCGTTTAACAATGTTAAATCTGAGATACATGGCCCTACGTGTTATCAATGTCTGTGATATGGTGTTATATTGAAGTTCTAAACAAATTGCGCTTCAAAACGATCATGAAGTGCCTCAAAAAAGTAAAAATCTTTGAGTGACCGGTTTTAACATACCGGTACTCCTTTTCCCCAATAGACTGCAGTATTATGAAAACTGTTATGTTTATTTTGATTAATTTGATTTTGATTCTTTACAGATATGCTATTACCCCGGTCATTGGATTCAATAATTGCCCATTTATACTTAAAATGTCATTGAACTGCAACATAATTAAGGCTCTACAAGGTGGATGCAGCAGGCTATAAAATGAGCAATTGGTTCGACATTTGATCATAAACTAGACAAAAAACGAAATTTATCAAAACTTCTCAAACCTCAAGGCTACATGTACAATGTATACTCTATACTTCTAATGTCCAGAAATAAGTGTAAAAAGGAGAAATATAATTGGCATGCCGGTAAACACCACTTACTTCATACAACTTAGAGTTGAAATAATACAGGAAGAACAACTTCAATCATCCTATCAATTTCAGTACATATTAAAGTTGAGATTGAAAACACAAATGAATACAGCTGCAATATGAGCATAGGCCCCTTTGCAAAGCAGAAAAACCACTTTGAAAACTAAGAAATTTTTAAAAACTACCATTTATATTACTGGAAAAACCTATAGATACAAACAAAAATTGGAGAATGATAATCTCCTTTTTGGGTAGTATGTGTGTGTGTATGAGTTGTGTGTATACATGTATGTTAAAAACAAAAGCGAGGAGAGTTACGCAACCAAAACTGGAATAATTCACTGGTGTTTTGGGGCTAGCATTGACGCTGAAAATCCAGTGAAGTCAAAGAACACATGCACACTCCAATGTTCTTTGTGTTTATTAGTACCAGTAGTTGCCTCACAATTTCTGACAAAACTCTCAAATGTGAGGAAAAGCGATGTGTTTTTACTTGCAACTTGTAAATGCATGATACATGTATATTAGCTTCCTTGATCTGAATTAAGTGATAATGAACTGTGCTCTTACAACTTCATGAATGATCTCTGAAGTGACTTTTTACAAGTTATATGTAAATTATCCTAAAAATCCTAAATGTTCATGTTTACATGCACACATTTCTCATATTTTGTAGCTAGACTCTTTTGCCTTGTACACTTTTGTAAAAACTGGATAGCAATATTTAATTCAAATATTTTAATTTTGAAAACATCTTACAGAAATGTTTTGCTTAAACAAACTTATAAATAATGTATAATATACATGTAGACTGTGTAGTAAATTATTAGTTTAAAGCAAAGGGCTACAAACTCATTTGAAGATTTGGTGAAGAAGAAAAAAATAAAACTAGAACAGCAATCTTCAAACAATATATGCGTGCATTATGTTCTATGTCGCTGATGAAGAAGCATCTTTTGGACGATCTACATGTACAGCAATTTGTGGGAAGTATATAGCATTTAGCAAAGTGGATAAGAAGGTTGAATGGAATAGCAGTTCCACACTACATAATTGTACATGTACTGAAAGAAGCAAATTGTGTCTGGACACTGCTGGTAATCAGACACCGGAAATGCAAACTAATCCCTAGCTGCCACCGAAACTGATGTCTCAGAGAATGCAAGGGCAAATGCGTAGATAGTAAACACTTCGGTCTCTTCTTTCAGAAATTTCTGGACAGGGTCAGTCCCTGATCATGCAGATTATCACAAGACATTTGAAGGTGCGTTTAACAACTTCTGCTACTCAGAAACACATTTTCTATATGTACATATAGAAACACACTATAGGAACGTGATTTGCAGGATGTCGCGTTTATCAACTCTTCTTGATTCGAAATGAAGGCCTTGTCTCTGTGCAGCTGACCCATGAAGCAGAGAGTTGCGCGTTGGTCAACTAGAGCAAGCGCTTTTTTATTTTCGATCTAACTACTACTAAGTAACTACGTACTAGTATTATTGTACATACAAAATTTTAAGTTTATAAGTTCCTCTCCAATATTAGGTTCTGCCCACGCAGGAGCAGCAATCACCTGAGTTCATCGGCATCCCAGTTTGAACCTTTCACATTTGAACTCGCACTGGCAGACATACATGTAATGTATATGGTACTTATTAAAGGTAAAGGTAAAGGATAATAAACAGCAATAATTTGTTGATATTCTTGTAGTTGTTAGCATGTGCACACGATGACAATACACTCAAATATACATGTAGTTGAACTTGAAGCACGTAATCGCATACCACGTACATGTACATGTAAACAGTGAACGATGAACAATGGACGAATGGACGAGGGCATGCCTATTAAACGCTTGTACAACATTAACATGACACAGGTACATGTACATGTACATGATGCACTATTTCTCCAAACCCAAAATTAGCCTGGGAAGGTCTGAAATATATACCGGTCACGTTTCAAAACCAGGGTTGGCATATTTCCCGCTTCGGAGGCTTATTTCCCGGACGCCGGGAAATAAGTGGTATTTACCGCTTTTTACCGGTATTTACCACTTTTTACCGGGATATACCGGGAAATACCGGGAAATACATTTCTCCACTCACTTGTTCATAGGGATTGTCCAATTTTTAACATACCGTAATAACAATGGTGGTGACTGAGGATGGTTCCTCTGGTGTGTACTATTTTTGTTTTGTGTGTGTGTGTGTGTGTGTTTGTTCGTGTGTTTGTCTATGTCCGTTATCATGAAATGCTGGGAAAAAATACAGAATAAAGATCCCAAATATATAAAATATACACCTAATCTACATATGATGTTCTTCATCAAAGGGAACCAAAACCTTCATACTACAGTAAGTTACTTTTATTGTAAAGTTTAAGATATTTGAATAAAATCAGTGGAAATTTAAACAAAATCGGGCAAGGAATAAGGAAGTTAAAGCTTTTTGAAATGACTCGTCACTAGAGGGCAATATTCAATTTGATGACATCAATTGTGGACAACTCTTCATGCCTCTTGTGCATCATATTTCACAATACTTCAGTTTTCTTCGTATTTATTTGTGTTCTTGATCCGAACTTCATATCATGTGAAGTAGAATATTATTTTGCATTCTATACCTTGCTTTCTATACCTTGCTTTCAGGGGAGTAGATTATCTCAATCACAAGAAAGAAGGAAAAACATGAAATTTGATGTACAAAAGACATGGAGAGTTGTCAACAAATGGTGTCATCAAATTGAATATCACCCTCTAGTGACTAGTCATTTCAAAAAGCTTTAACTTCCTTATTCCTTGCCCTATTTTTTTCAACTTCAAACTTTCACTGATTTTATTCAATTATCTTAAACTTTACAATAAAAGTACCTTAGTACGAAGGTTTTGGTTCCCTTTAAATCAGTTGCTAATTACCATATTCATGAATACCTGAATAATGATTAGCATATGAACAAAATGCCATGTGTTTGGGTGTGTACAATGTGTGGATTTATAAATCTGTTTGTGTGTTTCTACTATGAGTGTTGTGCTGTTAATTATTTCAGAACAATATTTTGAGTTGTTGAGGCTAAAAACAAGTAAAATTATTAATGAATAGAGACTTAAAATCGTATTTCCCGTTTTTTTCATATTTACCGGACGCCCATCTTATTTACCGGACGGTATTTACCGGTATTTACCGCCACCGGTATTTACCGCCCAACCCTGTTCAAAACAGCTTTGCGTCTATCATTTCTCAGAAACGTGATTCTGGCTCATCCTANTTCAAAACAGCTTTGCGTCTATCATTTCTCAGAAACGTGATTCTGGCTCATCCTCACATTCAAAGCGCACCTTTTTCGGCGTTTCAATATGCACATATATGTTTCTATTCTAAAGATGTATGAAAATGTGCTTGCCTTTATCAACATGCAAATCTGCCTGAAACGCGTTTGAAAATGCCGATTCTAAACCAGAAAAGAGCTCATAAACGCACCCAAAGACAGTTCAAGTGCATATGAAGACCTTTGCATTATCATAGATTTTTGAAATGCTAAAGTTTGCTTTAAAAATACAATGTAGCAACACTGAAATTTCTCTTTGATGTTTTATGTACCAGTACATTATTTAGTTATAAATGTCTTGCTAATTCTAAGAATGTAATTGCAAAACCAGATTTGTGGATTTTTTTTTTGAACATATCTAATGACCTATGACTTTTGACCTACATATTCCGGAATCAAACTTGGCTGTATTTTGATACCATGTACATGTACCTTCCTATCAAATTTCAATAAAACTTGTTTTTTTATAGCTCCATGGAATCTATAAAACATTTGTTTTGGGATTGCCCAATCATAAGGTTTATTGCGGATGTCCAACATTTCATTTTAGAGGATTAAGTTACTTTGAATAAAATTAATTTCATTTTTGGGTTTGATGGAAACGTTGGAGTTCAATTTAATTTAATTATTTTATATGCAAAAAACTATTTATTTTCCAACAAATGCAAATATAGCGTACTCCCACTAAATTCTTTTAAATGCATGTTAAGGTATAATCATTCTCTTGAACAATACATTTTTGTTAAGAATAATAAATTTGTATCATTTGATAATAATAGGAAAAACATTGTGTTGCTTTAAAAAAAATACTTATCTTGTATAATCAGCTACATTCTTGTTGTTGATTCTATTGGTTATATTATGTACATGTATGTATACTCATATATGTTTTGTTATATTGAATACCGTAATTAACGGTGTATAAACCGCACCTTTTTGCCGCCGAAAAAAATTCTAAGTCGGGGATGCGGTTTATACACGGTACACCAAAAAAAAAAAAAAAATTTAAAGTTTTGATTTATGGCGCTATGCCTGGCAATGTCTCCACGCTCAGTAATCCGTGTGTTGACTTACCACTCCGAAACTAAAACAACAATCAAGTTTGTCTGTCATCTTGATTTGAAATGAATCCTTCTGATAGATCTCAATATGTAGTTCATAATATTAATTCCTCCAATTTTCTTCTATTA
>BEXV01004080.1:18607-32197 GCA_003118195.1 Hemicentrotus pulcherrimus | reverse complement strand
GCATTAAAAAACGAATGTATATGGACAATTGTTTATAATATAAAGCATAACTACAAGCAAAAATACTTACTGAAATAAGTTTTGATATGAGGCTTTATTTTTTCTTTTTTCTATGAGCTTTTTTGATGATTGTATCAGTAAAATGATAAGTTTATACAGATATTTTTAAAATGGAACCATATATTTTAATATTTCATTAAGGCCAAGAGCATTAGGTCAAAATCGGCTTAAACCTGGAAATTTTTGGTAACAGGTTGATTTCTTCAGGATAGCTCCAGGAATATGTCTAGAATAACATACTAAAAGGCCTCGTTTATCCTCCTTGAGCATTTTCCGTAATCCAAAATGGCGTCCAAAATGGCCCCCATTTTTTGAATTTCTTATAGCTTTGCAACAACTTGATCACCCAAATACAAAATTGAAATGTCTAAATATATGTTTTTCGCATAAGGAACTCATTAAAATACATGTTGATAAATTTTTGAACACATAAGTAGCTATAAACCACTTTAGCCCATCCCAAAATCTAAAATGGCGCCCAAGATTGCCGCCGTTTCCTGTATTTCTTATAGCTTTGCAACTAGATCACCCAAATACACAATTTAAATGTCTAAACATATGTTTTTTAGCATAGGGAACTCATCAAAATACATGATGATAAATTTTGAAACACACAAGTAGCAGTAAAACTACTTGAGCCCTTTCCGAAATCCAAAATGGCACCCCAAATGGCCACCATTTCCAATTTGATCTTATCGTATTAAAGAAGATACGTTATGAATACAATCAAATGTTTATACTAGAAAAGCATCATTGTAATACATATCGGTACAAATAAACCTTTCATTAAATAATTAAATACTTCGTATACATAAAGTATACACACCCACCCACACACACATGCTTACATTTGGCTACCTCAATCAGACTGACAGTGTGCAACCGTGAAGAGTACTCAACGTTAGATGTAACTGAAAATGGAGACACATTAGTACCAATTAATGTCGCAAAGGCAAAAGTCATTACGTTTCAAACAGGAAATGCACCTCAATAGGACATGCCATGTCATCTCTGCTAGTAGCCACATGCTATGTCATCTCTGTTACTAGACCAGGTCATTTCTGTCGCCAGGAAAAGCTGCGTATAAACACCGGAGTGTGGCTCACGTAAACAGACATCTTGAACTTAGCAACATGAGCTTTTGTCCTTCATTGAGTGGTTTCATGAAAGTGACCATGCAGAGTGACCAGTACGAGAATTGAAACTCTGCCCTTCATTAATTTAGACCCCTCCAATCCGAGTACCATCAACACGGCAATATACTTTGCACAGTCACCTTCTTATTCCCTCTTTTTGAGTACAGACCTCTTTACAGAATATTATCGTACTATACTGGGGGTGTGGTGCAGGTGGACCACGTAATGCACGGGGGTTTCACCCCTTCTCTTATACGAATAGTGCAGTTGGTTCTTAACGGGCAAAGGTAATGACTTTTCTCTACACGGGCCCTCCATTTAACGTCCTATCCGAGGGACGGAGTGATTTCCACTTGTCATAACCTGCGTCAATGAACAAGGGAAGGGGCACGTTAACACACAACGCAGGCTTCAGTCATCCGCCTGGGTGGGAGTCAAACCCGGGACCTTTGGTTCGCCAGACGGACGCTTTACCGACCGAGCCAACACGCCTGTGAAAAACATAACTTTAGAATATGTGCAGTAACATTTGACCAGCCCTCGTACGAACATCAAGGCAGCAGAGATTGTAGCTTCTTCTCAAGACCTAGGAAAGGTAATCGTCCGTTTTGGTGGATTTCACCTCCTCATTTCATATCTCGACAGCAAATATAGTCAACGTCATGGGCGGAAGTATGCTTCCAGAGCTATGTGAGACAGTGTATACCAAAGGGTCTGTCATACATATGCAATCTGGCCATGCATTTTCCCCTTCTCTTCGTGCTCACATTATTACTTCAGCTGCCCTCATTGGCGTGTTGATGGGTAAACCTGGCGTCTTAGACAGCATAGATAAGGACCACTTAGCGAATCTTCATGGTGCACTCCTCAACCAGGACAAGAAGGTGAATACTGTGCCTGAGAAGAGTGTGTCAAACAGTTAAAGTTAGATCATTTTACAACTCATTGACCGGGCAGCAGGACACAGTAGGACAGGGAAATTTCGGTTCCAGTATATCCGACATTTATGTGTCTCTTCTGCAATGTTTCATTCCAGCTGAAAGGACAGGGGACTGGAATCTCCATCTCAGCTGTGTGAGGGAAATGATACATTTCCATGCTGCAGGACATCTTTCCTAGTTCAAGTCTCCCAGGTTTTTTTTTTTTACAACAGATGGGAGCACTAGAGCAAACCATGCAAGGAAATGTATACACGAGTTGCAGAAAAGGGATACTTCACCATCCGCCGTGTTGATTCATTCTGGGATGGAAACTTTTCTGATCAGACCATTGAAAAGTTCCTGATACGGCAGCTGAAAAAATCTAGAGGAATGACTCGTGGATGTGGAATCACAGACAATATATTGGCTAAGTGAGTGCATGCACTTCCTCACTGTGTTCCTACCTGTGATGAACTGGAACAGTTCACTGGAGTACACACTGGTACATCAGAGCAGCATAAAGACATACAGCAAAGTACCAGGTCAAGAGACAATATAAGAAAGAAAGATGTATCTTTGTTGGATGGCTGCAGGCACATCCCCAATTGCTGGATACGAAACTAATTGCCTGGTCTCCTTTTCAACTGGCAACGTCTGCCTCTAAGAGAAAGACCTCGGTGTCAAAAAAAGAAGAAATTAACAAGTAAACAGAAGAGAAAGAATGTCGACTTGACAGGAGATCCTGACTCACATTAAACCTCTACGGCTGAGGGGCACCTAGAAGTTACTGAAACAGCTTCAAGTAAAGAAAAGAGGAAATCAACGTGTAAACGGAGGAGAAAGGGTGTTGACTTGACAAGAGATCCTGACTTTCATGGATCCTCTGCTCTTGATGAGCACCAAGAAATTGATGAAACAGCTTCAAGTAATGAGGAGAAAAGATCTGATCATATTTTTGGTGCACATCTCACTGATCACAATTATGGGCTACATTGTGATAAAAGATAAGGTACCAGCCTAGGATGTGTTGCAAAGCAAAATCAAATTGAAGATCTACAACAGAGGAATAGTCATTTACACACAAAGCTGAAAGCTACAAAAAACTGGATTTGAATCCAAAAGAAAATTTGAGAGCATTCATAAGTTCTTCAGTAGTTATCTTCATTTATAACAATAAATAGGTGTTGGTTCCCTGACTAAAACTGTTAAAGTTCGTTCTCTTGCCTTTACTTCATGCAAGAAAAGCATACTGTATTCAATAGAGTGATTGTAGAGTTCACCTTTTTGGTACCTCAAATTAGAATGTTGATGTTTGCCAACAGCCCACAATGGGCTTCTTCTTCTTCTTCTTCTTCTTCTTTTTCTTTCTTTCTTTCGTTTTGAAATATATTTCATATCACGCACATTTTATTACTTGTTTATATTACTTGTTACTTTTGTCTAGATATTGCAGAAGGGAAACCACATATATATGGCAACAGTGTTATATATGGTAATTTTCTCATACCCACTATGCATAGTGGAAACTGAAACCTGTCATGTTGTCAATAAAATGTGATGTAAAGAGTGCATGTGCCACCTGTAATGTGCAATTCTACACCATATACAGGTTGCAAATCTGCACCCCTAAAGGTGCTTGCTTGCATCCCAAGGGGTGTATGTATCCACCGTTCAAACGAGCACCCTTAGGGGTGCAGACCGCTGCTACAATAGCAGCCACCTATGGGGTGCAAGTCTGCACCCCAAATAGGGGTGCAATTTTGCACCCCAATTGGGGGTGCGAAATTGCACCCTATAGGTGGCTGCTATTGTAGCAGCGGTCTGCACCCTAAGGGTGCTTTTTTGTACCTCTAAGGGTGCAAGTCTGCATCCCAAATAAGGGTGCAATTTTGCACCCCAATTGGGGGTGCAAAATTGCACCCTATATGTGGCCGCTATTGTAGCAGCAGTCTGCACCCTATAGGGTGCAAATTTGTACCATCATTTTTTAGTGTGTGGTGTTCGATGGATATGGAAGTGCAACTTCGACAAAAGTAGCTGAGCAGAGACGAATAACCCAAAGATGTACCTCTTTATTTGATGATAATACATTATATGCCAACAAGCACAACCCAAAACAGTTTTCCTTGCCAACAGCAACAATAAGATGAGACTTATACAAACTCTGCGTGAAAAATACGTATCAAGCAGGCAGAAGCGGATGCCACTACCCTGATTGTCTCTACAGCACAAGCAGTAGAGGAGTCAGAACAGGTGCCCGTTGTTGTCGTTGGTAAGGACACAGACTTACTGGTCATGCTAGTTGCTCCAGCAACCACTTCCGCAGATGTGCCCATGCTATGCCGCAGTAATCCTGTCATGGTCTTCAATATTCATGAAGTTCAGCATGCCAAAAGGGACACTAGAAATTGCCTGATGTTTCTTTATGCTGTGCTTTACAGGATGCAATCTACCGTCAGGGCAGTCGTAAAACGTTCAATATGGTCCACAAGAAACTTGACTATTACTTGGTAGATTCGCAGTGGAAGCACTCATGACGAGGTAAAAAAAAGAGCCGGGAAAGCCTTAATGGGGCCAGAGTTTTTGAATATCTTGATGACTACCGCCACACTGCATACAATTAAACGGGCAATTGGTCGCAAATCTCTGAGTTTACCCTTTCAGTTAGAAAGTCCACCTCCAACTAGTACTGCAGCAAAGCAACATCCATACCGCACCTATCTTACAGGCATTACAAAGCTTTAGCGACCTTGGTACTATACTGCCCCCACCCCCATGACAAAAAGGGATAACATACAATTTGTTTAAATGCATTTTGGGGGCTTTTGGTACTTAATACATCATATTACACATGTTAAACCATTTTTTTGAATTTTTAAAGTGTCACTATTCATAATTAATTAGCATATCTAAATGGCATAACAGCATGTTAAAGGCTTAAAAAAAAAAAAANNNNTATAGTGTGTCTTCATTTTCAGTTACCTCCAATGTTGAGTACTCTTCATGGTTGCACACTGTCAGAATAATATCGTTGAGAATTATGGAAGCAGCCATATGTGTTTGTGGGTGTGTGTGTTTACTTGATGCATGAAGTATTCTTTTAAATTAAAAGATTGTTGTACTGATATGTATGTAGTATTCTGGTAATTCGAGAAGGGGGGGGGGGTTGTCAGGAAGAATGCACTATCAGAACACAATGACACGACTCGAGGTTGTAGGATATGGACGGAATCTTATTTCCCACTTGAGCTATCTGCATAAAGTTCGATACAAGAAGAAAAACCTCTGCAAGAAGAAAAGAAACAACAAAAGAAAGAACATCAGTAACTACATGTTCTAAACTTATTCATGTACAATTTAGAGTCAACAATAAATGTACATCACTTAAGACAAGTTAATGATACTTCAACATTCATCGAGTGAGTAATTCTATGTAAAGAAATAATGTATTTCTTATCATTCCAAAATATTCCCTTCAGCTCTTTGGTGTGAATTATGACGAACCATTTCCTTCACTGAAACTATATGGATACAGGTCACCAAAATAAGAAACCATCAACTCTAAGATTAACATCAGAATAATCCCCTGAAATATGCATAGTCATGGATATTCATTTTAATTAATGTACATTGACTGCCTACCTATGATTCATTATAGCACAATGTTACCAACACCTGAAACAGAAGTAATATAATAAGCAGTATTCATGTTCAAAACTATTCATCACGCTCTACCATCCTGACTCACCCAACTACGACTGCTAAACAACTACTTGTTGCTACGAGGACAAACAATAGAACCAGCTTCCTCAACTCAACAGCTGGAATCTAGAACAGAAACAATATCACTACTTGTCATGAACAACTAGTTAACTATATCATCAAATTGTTATTATCAAAACATTATAATGCGATAATATGATCACAACACTTAATGATCGTAAAAATGCATCAAGTATATCGATACACAGATGAATAATGTTGTGTCATATTCTACTAAAATTGTCGCTCTTCGTTATAAAACAACTGAACAAATTAAACCAAAGACTCAAACAAATGAATCAAAAGTTAAGTAAAATGACAATATTACTTCAACTTCCAACATTTAGTATCAAGGAATCTAGATAACAAATATAGAAATGTAAACAAATGCTTTAATTTGTCATACCTCAAACAAGCACCAGAACTATTTCTCAATCAGAAACCTGGTCAATCAGTCACTTCGACAACTGCTGAACCCCTATAGCTCCATCCACGAAAAGAACTCCTATCAATTAAATAAATAATACACTAACTCCTATAACTCTAATCTCTAGTAATAGTATGATATAATTAATATCAAGCACCAACACCAATCTACTGAAATAAGTAGACTCCTATGTGTAACTAACTGCCCCATAAACCCTTCCCGTGGAGGCTTCTATCTGATTTCTTTACAATGGAGTACCACCCTTATTTGAGAATATTGCTTACACAGCACAACACAGTCTTGACTGACTTTTACCCAAACATATGTATCTAATAAAATCCCTCCAAACTTCCCTCAGTGCACTATACTCAAACTATAGTATTCAATACCATAACTAAATAAAACTTAGCAATACAAGTACATTAAATGTATGTTTACACTCATCAACATTATAATAAACATAAGATTATCTGCCTTACATCGTTTACAAAGCAACTACAACGAGCAGACGCATGCTCATTCATGCACAACAAACTACACGTGGGTACATTGTGTATCATATGTACTAGGCCATACACTGTATGTGCTCATAACCTCTAAACAGTGATGCGATCCCTTCACTATTAAAGGTACTATGTCCCATTTGCAGGCCAAAAAAAATTGAAAAAGTTAAATTCCAACTGCATTTGAAAGATAATACTAATTTAGAACTTCCCTAAAAAAAAGTGGGGCTTGAAAATATCTTCAAGTGAGAAAATAATGACTATTAGTTGTCAAATCAACCTTAGGGCTATAGAGCAAAAAAAAAATATTCTTGATATTCAGAAAATTACCGAATGGTCATACGTTTTATGCTGTGCAAAGATTCAATCAGTTTAATCTTGGCCCATCATAAGAAGTGGGTTATTGATGTAGACAAATACTCGTGTACCCTTTACAACTCTTTTCATGTATGTTATTACCAAAGAAAAAAAAAACCAGTCAGGCACTCAATAGTGTCTGACAGTGAAGTCTAGCAAGTAAACGGGTTTCCTTGCATAATTTGAATATGAGGACACTGCTAACATTTAAATTTCACAGATAAGACATACATGACATATTCATAATTCCTGCAAAGTTCTACAGCATTTGAGATTGGCTGCAAAAGGGACATAGTACCTTTACTACTTCGTTTCCCTATATTTGTTTACCCAGTATCAATAATAACATGACTATAGTCCTTATTCTACACTATAACAAAAATCAATTAACATACCTCGACGGAAACATAATATATTCTGGATACTCTACTGCGAATCTCTGATTGCCAATCAGCTCTCCTCACTGAGTTGTTGAAAAATGCCCTAAACTTTCTGTACACACAAGAAAGTTTCTTCCCAAACTGCCCAATCACTCTCTCAATATCCTTCCGCTTAAACCAATTATTTAGTCTTTCTGCAACCCAAATATTCCTAACAAAGATATGTTTAATAAAACATACCATCAATAACCTACATTTCCATAGACAATCCAGATTCAGTGTAATTACAACCCTCTCAATTTGAACTATTAAGTTTGTAAGTTCTGAATATGTGTAATGAGACAAAGCACACAGGCCCCTCTCTGTCTAGTCTAAGGTGACCTTAAAGATAAAAATTTAGTTTTTCTCACTATACCACATGTATTTCAATGGTGCTTTTCATAATGTATCTACTTTAGTACAATTAGATAAAATTGGAAATGGTTGCCATTTTGGGTGCCATTTTGGATATCGGGAAGGGCTCATGTGGTTTTACTGCTACTTATGTGTTTCAAAATTTATCAACATGTATCTTATTGAGTTCATTATGATAAAAACATATATTTAGACATTTACATTTTGCATTTGGGTTATCTAGTTGCAAAGCTATCAGAAATTCAGGACATGGCGGCCATTTTGGACGCCATCTTGGATTGCGGAAAACGCTCAACGAGGATTTATGAGGACTTTTAGTATGTTAATCTAGACACATTCCTGGACCTATCTTGAAAAAGTCAGCTTGTTACAAAATTTCCATGTTAAAACAAATGCTCTTGGCCTAATTTCTAACGTCAGTTTTACAGTTTCCATACACAAGATTTGCATCTACTAGAGGACTATTATATGTTTCTGATTCACTTATCCTCCTTTAAAGTTCTGGTGTTACAGTGCTTTGCTATGACGGGATTATCTTGCAATACAATTTAAAACAAGTGTTTGGCAGGCTAGACATGAAATCTTATTAATGCCAGAATGATATTAAACCGAAACCTTCGACCGTCGACGCCCCCACAAAACACCCCAAAACAAAGAAAATGCAATAAATTTTTCAATAACTCATTGCATTTTGCCCCGAACCCCAACATAAAAAAATATTCTATTTGAGCATGCCTTGAACCATAATGTATGACCCTACAGAGGAATTTCTCCTGTTGAGGACTGGGGAAAATGCAATGAATTATTGAAAACGAATTGCATTTTCTTCATTTCTGGGGTTTTGTGGGGGCGTCGACGTACCCTAGTGCCCGCTGCGTAAAGTCATGATGCATTGGCTAAGCAATGGCATCGTTACTGTGATCCCCAGGATCAAAACCGTGTCGATGTGCTATATTAGTGCCCTTTTATGAGGCATTTAACCCCATTACTTAAGGACGTAGGTCCCATTGTTAATTAGCATAGTAGCACACACATGATTTAGCAGTCACGCAAAACAAACACTCCCCAATTGGCAATTAATAAAATCTGAGAATGTATACTATTATCTAGATCTATGAGGAATAAATCATTGTCAAAATCATTCAATAAATTGGGGTTAAAAAAATATTCCACCATTATGACCAACAGTGTACAACTTTGATATATTCGAGGATCATTATATGTCAATGATGTACTTCTCCTTTAAAGAACTGGTTTTGCAGTGCTTCAATATGAAATATTAATAGTGCAATATAATTAAAACAAATGTTTGCCAAGCCAATGTAAACATAAATAACAAAAAATGAAGGACCTGAAATCACGATATAAATACCAAAATTATTAGCCAAAACTTCCCTTTCCTTCTCCACGACGAGAGGAGCATGATTTATTCATGTACTCTACACTAATGTGTGAATTTTTCTTCTTTTCTTCTGCCCATGATCTATAAGTATTGTGACGGACCCGGTTCGCCACCTTGGCTGACACGGTATTTGTCAGGATGCCGGTGTCTGGCCAGGCGCTCTCCGTCCGTTTGGACAAAATATATGCCCTAGCTTGATGGCTGGAGTAATTCACTGCTCACTGGGCGTATCACCAATCAATCGTCCATCGACTGCAATCGGTCACCAAATAGCTTCTTGTTCACATCAACAGTCAATTGAACATCCTTCGAGCAATCAATCATTCGTTTGTCAAAACCTATGTCATGTACTGGTCCTCATCCAATAATTGTTTACCGTTTCACTGCTCCAAGAAATCAGACCAGCCACGAGTAGTTCAGTTGCATGTCCAATATCTTTAATGTGAACCAACCAACATTCAGGATAATCTCAACACAAGTGCAGATAGGCCAGCCCATAGGGCCAGCCTCGGTGAGGCTGTCCTGTATCGGATACAGTGTAATGGAACTTAATATCTTAAAACACAATCCTCTCGCAGCCAAACAACCTCCCTATACTTAAACATATAAAAGAACAATTATGTCCTCGTTACTAAAACAAGACTTTAACACAACATTTCTGCTTATTCCATAAAATCACCGAACACAATCTTCAGGACAACCCATTATTCTTGATTAGATAACTATCATAGAAATAATAGCCCCAAAAGAAACATGATAATCGGACCAACATGATCAAAATATGTAATTTATACTCATTTTCCTTCGATTTGGTAATTGCCAAATCAACGATGCCCCATTTTGCTAAAGCGCATGCGCGTATATGCGCGCACAACTGAACATGCTTAACCTCCGTCCCATACTAAATCCCTGATTTGTTACAGTATGGATCTTAGTCCTACAATGTGTTTTTTCTGATGACCTGATAATGTATTTCGCTTTTAAAATTTAATATTATTATTCCCGAACTTCAAAGAAGAAGGATATTTACCGGTACATCTTTATTAGTTTAGATCTAATTTCTGTCTACCTCGGATCTTTTTTAATTCCCCTTAATTTTGTCCAATTATAAATATTGAATATTCTGATTAAATGGTAGTTATTCTGTCAGATCAAAAGAAAAGTAAATTCAGTAACTTAGTGTACACCTTACACAAATAAATCGTTCTAGAATGCATGGAAACGGTTAAATGATGAGTTTATATAAATATTTTTTAAATGGTACCATATATTGAAAATGCATTTCTGACATCAGTTTTACAATTTCCATACACAGCATTTGCATTTACTCGAGGACTATTATATGTATCTGATTCACTTATCCTCCTTTCAACTTTCGGTGTTACAGTGCTTCGGTATGACGGGATTATCTTGAAGTACAAAAAAAACAAGTGTTAAGTAGGCCATTTTAAACACGCACACTAACTTACATAAAGAACCTGAAATCTCGATATTAATGCCAGAATGATTGTAAGGCCGAAACGTTTCTCCCTTCATGCACAAAAAATAGGAACATGATTTGTACATGTAGTCTATACTTATCTGTAATTTTTTCTTTTTTCTTCTTCACTTAATCTTCGTTCACAGGGAGTAAGTATGCAACCTAATCCTAAAATGCTTATTTGATAAGTAGTTTTATTCAGGTGATGTCCAATGATTTTTGTTTGTGCTATTCATGATTTATTCATTCTTTCGGAACATTTTCGGTAGGGTAACATTAGTGCATATATATGGAAATAAATGCAAAATGATGATGGGGTAATATAGAATTGGACAAACGCTTTAGATTTACTAATCTCAATAGAATCCGAGTTTCAATTTGTATTTTCATTATTTCTCCTTTCAGGAGAAATTTATCTATTGCATTCAAAAACTTTGACAACCATAAATTGCAGGGCTTCTATATATCATGGGGTCTGTGAATAGTATTTTATAATCTAGAACAGGTTTATTAATATTAAAAACTATAAATAATTCAAATAAAAATTAATTTCAACACCAAACTGATATCGGAAAGACGCACCTACACAAATGCAATGAAATAGAAAAAGGATGATAATCGTTTATTTTCTGATTTCCAATTGTGTACTTTAAAGTAATTGTAGATGACTGAAATAAGTTCTTATTTTAGGTTTCATTTCTTTTTTTTTCCACGAGCTTTTTGATAATGTATTTCGCTGTTAAAATATAATATGATTATTATTCCCGAATTTCAAAGAAGAAGTATATTTTCACGATTCATCATTATCAATTTAGGTCTAATTTCTGCCTTCTTCGATCTTTGTTCACTGTCTTTAATTTTCTCCAATCATGAATATTGAAAATGCTGATTAAATGTTGGTAATTCTGTCAGATTAAACGAAAAAAGTGAATTTAGTTAGTGGACATCTTTCACAAATTAATTGTTCTACAATGAATGGAAACAGTTAAATGATGAGATGATAGAGAAGTACAAAAAATGGTTCCATAATATTAATAATACGTTTGAATCATCATCAGTTTTACACTTTCCATAGACAACTTTGATCTACTCGAGGATTTTATATGTTTCTGATTAACTTAACCTCATTTAAACAACTGATGTTGCAGTGCTTCTGTATAATAAACTATTTCAGTTTAATGATTAGTTAATATTGAAATTAAAGAATTGCAACCATATTTTGATAACATATGTTAATTATATGTTTTACAATTTCAATATCTAATGTTTAACTACTCGAGGATTATGATATATTTTCTCCCATCCGTTTACTATATGAAATTACCCAATGAAAGGTAAAACATAGGTTAGGGCGGTGTTACTTGGCAAATCGATGTTGGGCAAATGATGTCCAATAATTGTGTTATTTCCTCCCAACCATGTAGCAACCGATGAAATAATTGGGTGAGGTCATTGGGCAAATTAGATTTGGGCCTTTTTTGTCCAACATTTGGGGTTGTTGTCTCCCATCTATTTACTACATGTATTTACCCGATTAAATGTTCAAAATAAGTCGGGCAGATGCAACTGGGCAAACCTAAGTCGGGCAACACGATTATCCAACACTATAGTCATTTTCTTTTACTAGAGGTGTCGTGGTCGAGTAAATGGTGACAGGACTATCGATTACGAGGTCCGTGGTTCGAGTCCCGCCGCGGCACTAATCGCTCTTTGCATATATTTGTTTTATCCACTTTATTTGCCCAACTAGTGTGTAACTTATGCTACACATTATGGTGAGAATTGGGTGAAGTTCTGATTGGGTAAATTTTTGTTGGTTAAAAGTTGGGTATTTTCTTTTTTATCCAACACTGGGTATATCATGGAAAATCTTTAACACATAATCGCGTTCCTGTTTGGTACTTTTTAGAGTACAGTAACTCAGCCGGCATAAAGGAATAATCGTGCATTACAATTAAAAAAAGTGATTGCTAAGCCGTTGTGAACAGGTATAGTAACTTAAATAAAGGACATGAATTCTCGATATTAATTCCAAAACGATTAGCCGAAACTTTATGATTTATACATGTAGTCTATACTAATTTGCAGTTCTGTTTTTTTCTTTTTTCCTCGATCTTCGTTCACAGGGAGTAATTATGCAATTTAATCCCATTACATTTATATATTAGTGCTTTTATTCTGGTGACCTTCCTTACATTTGCAAAAATTGTTTGATTAATAAATTTTGTGTTCATTTATCCTGAACGTTTCCACTAGGTCGATGCATATATTTAAAGGGATCGTTTAACAATGTTAAATCTGAGATACACGGCCCTACGTGTTATCATTGTCTGTGATATGGTGTAATATTGAAGCCCTAAAAAATCCCGCTTCAAAATGATCAAGAAGTGATTCCAAAAAGTAAAAATCTGTGAGTGACCGGTTTTACAAAACTCGTTTTCCCCAATAGACTGTAGTGTTATGAAAACCGTCAGGCGAACGGTTTTCAAAATTTGTAATTCCAATCATAGATATCTTGATTATCATATATTGGCGATCTGATTGTAACTGTCATGGTATTCCTGACTGACCTAAAGGTTTTTAATTATCATTGCATCATGAGCTAAATCCAGAATTTTGTTTCAGAATCTGAGACAAAGTTACCGGATCCCTTTAAAATAAAGTCAATATGACGATTGGGTAATACAGACTTGAGAAAAAGCATATAATGCTATAATCTTCATAAAATCCTGGTTTTAATTTGTATTTT
>BEXV01004079.1:6746-18465 GCA_003118195.1 Hemicentrotus pulcherrimus | reverse complement strand
TGGTCAGCTATTGGCATGTTTTTCAGTACATTTTGGACGAATTTAGGGCGGATCAAGGCCTAAATCACACTGCAGTAGTACAGGGCAACCATATTATTCAATGGTTTTTGTTCTTTTTTGTTTTTGTCTTACTTAAACCTGTAATGGTAACAGGTTTAGGGAAAGAACTGCTTTGTGTTGTCAAGCCCATATGTATGTACATGTATGAACTTGTCACTTATTCTATCCCTATCTACTCTTCTCTCTTGCTGACTGTTCTCTTCTCTCCCTCCATTCTATCTTATATTTCTCCATTTTCTCCCTCTTCTTTTCCCTCTCCCTCTCATGATCAAATAACAATCGATGTACAAATCATTACATATGTACAACTTTTCATCTATTTGTATCAACGAATTCGCCTTATCAATTACATCTATGTTCATATCTAAGGTGAAACAAAATACAAATTGCTCAACATTCCATAAAGTAATCCAAGAATACTTTGTTTACTAAAAATACCCAACACATACATGTACAGCCCAGAATCTGGCCGTATCTAGTTTTAACAATATCTCCCAACTTGCTGCAAGCTGAAGATGCCAGGATCCTTGAATTTATAGGGTGGCACACCGATGGAGGTGTTCTGGTCTAGTGGTTACGTCACTAGAATGTGGATCACATGGTTAGTGTCCCACCATGGCATTAATTTACATTTCCCATCGTCTACCCAGGTGAATTCAAGTGGAAACCCGTTGGAAGTAATTCCTGGAATGCTTGAGCGTCTTACCATAGCGGCTCAACGAAAGCAGGGTGAATGAAGTGCAGAAGAGGTTTTTTTTTATTGTAGCTGACTAGCTAGCTATGTCAATGGACTTACACAATCATGTTATCATGATTCCTATTATTTGTGGTCCCTCACACCATCTTCGCTTAAAACAGGTAGGGGCGAGATCTCAAAAATTGGAGGGCTTCAAATGAAAATAGCCAGGTTCAGGACTATACAATGACATACAGGAAAACAATTGCCCCCACTTCTCTTTCATACTTCATTTCACTATAAAAACTGGTTTGCCAACTAATTTTTAAAAAGATCCTTAAAATTAATTTATTGCAAATCCCTTTTGAAACAAAAATGGAAAAAAGTCGAAGATCGGTATCAAAGGTACAATCATGAACTTCATAATATCCAAAATTATCACTAAGTTTTGTACTTACAGAACATTACTGAAGACATTTCCCATCAATAGCAATAACAACAGTGACTTCTTTTCAAAAAGAAACATCATGTTAACATGTTCAACAGCAGGGCATGAACACATTTTGTGTCATATTTTGAAACTATATGTATTTAGTTTTAATTCCTGAAGGAATAATACTTTTGTTAATAATGTGGATGCTGCAAAGACTGAGCACAGATAGTCACAGAATGGTCACACAAAACTGAGGAATTCACTATTCTTGAAATATACATCCATCGTTTGCACATTCAGTCATGTGTATCCTCCTCTTACACAAAACAAAGATCGCCTTATATTTCTTCTTGCTCTGCATTGCATGATTGTTTCAAGCTTTTCCTAGACATCAAGGTGTCTGGAATTTTTTAAAACAAAGTCTAATTATTGTCTGCAGCTTTTTTCACCAAATACTTTTTCAAGAATGAATACTAGAATGCCAGTTGGTTTCAGCCAGAAAAGAGACTTTGTCATGTTGGGTTCCTACATGTGCAGTACAAAATGAAGCCTGAAAACAAATTAAATGACGAGGTGTCAGGCTCTGAAACCAGGCTATGGTTTGAAAACTAGCATTCCTGATAAAGTATTGTCCCCCTATTTCTATGAAACAAGGCTATGGTCTGAAAACCGACATTCCTGAGAAAGAAACGTCTCCCTATTTCTATGAAACAAATATCTTTTCGTCTTTGCGTTTCCTCTGCATGATTGTACCGGGTTTGTTTTGAGCATCAGGATGGCTTGCAAGCTCCGGCGGGCAGGAGGACGTGCTGCTCGCCGTCAGAACGTTCTTAAGATCGTAGAAGATAGCGCTGTCGTCTGGCGTTAGGAAGCTGACCGCAGTACCGGTCTTGCCAGCTCTACCTGTTCTTCCTATACGATGGGTGTAGTCTGGAATGATAGAGGAGAGATAAGAAGCATTATAAATCTCATTACCGGTAGTCAAATGACACCATGTCACCCTGCAACATTTTTTCTTTACCATGCAAAACAAGTGTCTAGTCAATATACAAATAATGAATGTTCACAAGTACATTAGTGAATATGCACTGTATGAATCTCATTGTGATTTAACCAATTTGGGAGTTGCACAAGGAAGCCGCCATTTGTTTTATTGGATGACGTCACACCATGCAGTGACCGCAGCCAAAAAGTAGTACATGTACAATGTATGTATCAGTGCGCACACCATCAATGTACATGCCGTATGAAATTATGTGCATTACATCGTGTCTGAACTATGAATGCATCACGTTGCATGGAGCTTGCATAGTCTGCACACAGTTTGCATAGTCTGCACACAGTTTGCATACTGCTGCACAAAACTTGCACAGCCAGGTACAGGGTGTACAATGAAAACAAATTTGAGAATAAACATGGGATTGGAATAAAGGTTGCCATTGGCTACATTCTTGAACCTATCTTATAAAAAGTATGGTTACAAAGTAATAATGCATGGTTAAGATGTTTAACATGGAAATACAAGGAAGTTTAATCTGAAAATGCAAAAATGTGAATTTCATGAACACTTGTGTTTACTTCAGTAATAAAACAAAGTTATATGTTTCTGTCATGTCTTTCCCCCACAAACAAGCGTGCTCACCTTTGATGATAGGACCCATCACCAAAAACAATTCTTGTCAGGTCTGGATTTCGCACTAGTTGACACAAGTGCCTTTTGCTCACTATATTTCGGTGGCATTTCATTAGAGGAGGCCCAGCCCTTTCTACATATAAGAGAATTTCCTGAAAGACTTGTGAAATATTCAGTCATACTCAACCCCCACTCCCCTCACCCCTTGAGTAAACAAAAGAGAAGGTTTCAGGGGGGGGGGGAATGGCATCTAACAACATTCCCCCTTTTGAATAGGAAAAATTCGGGAAAAATCAGGACAAAACAAAACAACAAAATTGGGAAACTATCAGGCCTGTTATATGCGTACCTTCGATGTTCTTGGCCATATCAAAGTTGATGACGACGGAGACTTCTTTGATGTCGATACCACGACCAGCAACGTCCGTGGCGACTAATATATCCTTGAGGCCCGCTTTGAGGGACGCAAGGGCGTACTCACGCTGCTCCTGACTTTTGCCACCGTGAAGGGTGGTCGCGTTGAACTAGTGAGCAAGAAAGAAATATAAGAAGACATTGCTAGAAAATCTGTATTCGTTACAAGTTATTTATCATGTAGTAAATCAGTTTTTTGGGCTGGCAAAATGCAAGGATATTAAAAAAACATTCTGATGATAATCACAGTGTATACTGAACACCCAAACATAGTTCTTTACATGTGGGACTACATGTATATTTCTCATCGACTGGCTTGTAGTGGGCACATTAGCTTTTCCTTTCTGAACTATAGAGGAGGTAGCAAAAAACGAAAACAAATCTTGAGAGGAATTAATGAAAAATAGGGAGGGATGCATGTACATGTATAGGGAGAGAAAGAGGAAGCAGAATTGAAATTTATTGTGAGGGAGAGTGAGTGAGAGAAAGAGAGAGTTGGGGGGAGGGGGGAGAGATAGAGAAAGAGAGATAAAAGATAAATGGAGAGCAAGTCATGGGGGAAGGAAAGAGTGAAAGAAAGAAGGGAGGAATGAGATCAGGTGAAAGTTGTAAAAGAAAGACAGAGCGAGAGAGTGATGGTGAACAAGAGACAGGGAAGAGGCAAGAGAGCAAGGAGAAGGGAGGAGCGAGATTGAAAGAATGAGAGAGTCGCCGAAAGAGCTAAGAAAAAGAGAGGGAAGGGTACCAGAAAACATGAGTACAATTTTGTTACAACTTACACCCATCTTCTCCAAACTCTTTGCCAGGACGTCGACGCCCTTCTTTTGATTGACGAAGATGAGGACAGGAGGATCGATGCCCTTCTCGAGAAGCTGGATGAGCTTGTGCCTCTTCTCCTGGTTGGAGGTCATGTAGACGAGCTGTTGAACGCTCTCCACCGGTTTACCAATGGAGCCGATGTAGACAACAGCCGGTCGACGGAGGTAGGACCGGGCCACTCGCTCCACCGCTGTAGGCATAGTCGCTGTGAACATGACCGTCTGTTTCATAAAAAATTATTATTAAAAAAATGATTGGTTACAAATTTTGTACAACTGGTTGAATCATAAGGATTATTTTGGACGTCTCAATTTGGCTAACGCAGGAAATTTTGAAAACTATATTGAACTCTTAGTCCAATATCTTTCTTTGATTCACTTGACCAAAGAGTACTGCTCTTTGACTTGTAAGTCTCATCCTTTATTTGCTTGAATTGTCCTCATGGTCACCAAATAGACCCTGGAATAAACATTATACCAACATGTAAGACTAAACCCTGAACCTAAAACCTAACCTAAAACCCCATAGCAGTCCTAACCCATTCTATAAATCCCTGATAAACAAAGCCCAGTGCAACTGTTGCCAGAGCATACATGTCTGTCAGATTTCAGGGGTTTACAGTAAAAAACAGAGAGCGGACTACAAACGAACTCCTATCAGCCTTTTGCTCGGTACGATTTCAACCTAACCTGTCTGTATTTCTTCTTGGAGGCAAAATTGGCGAGGAGTTTGGCCGAGTCTTCTGCCTCTTCTGAATCTGGCTTTTGATTGGTCACTGGCAGATACTCGAGGATCTTCTGAACGTCAGGCTCAAAACCCATTTCAATCATGCGATCAGCCTGGAAAACAAGAAAAAAAGTAAAGTTGTGAGAGATAAATCATAGGAAGATAATCAAGGATCTTCTTAACAGCAAGAAAATAAACAATTTTTATTAAGAAGAGATTAAATTATATTGTGATAGATAACTCTTGGAAGAAAAACCATGTCACTCATGCGATTAGCCTAGAAAACAATAGTAAGAAAAGAAGAAAATAAAATTGTGACATATACCTCTTTGAAAGGTACAGGAACATTGAAAGTAATAAGAATAATGAGAATATTAGAAGTTATAATGATGGTGGATGATGATAATAATGCTGAAGACAACAACAAGAATAGTAATATCCAAGATTTATGAATATTATTAGAAATATGTATTTTATAAATACAGTCAAACCTGTCTATAGCGACCGCCCAAGGGAAACGCAAAAAGTGGCCTTTGTAGACAGGTTCCTTTAGTACATGTTTCAATGAGAAACTTTTTTTCAAGGGAAACAAAAATGCAGAAATGGTGGCCTGTTTCAAGGGGCTTACAATAAACACCACAGAAACAATGGTAAACTTGTAATCTCAAGTGGTGTTTGTTTCGTTCATCTGTAGTAGTGAAAGATCAATCTTCTGGTCACGGCACATAGCTTTTCACAAGATTTGTTTTAAGCGCATAAAACTTACCTCATCAAGTACCACATAGGTGCATTGACTGAGTACCAGGTACCTGTTCTCCAGGACATCGATCAGACGCCCCGGCGTCGCTATGACGATCTCACATCCCAGACGGAGCTTGAACCCCTGGTCTTCGCGGGAGATACCGCCAATGATGGTAACGGTCCTGATGCCAAGGGGTTTGCCAAACTTGATGGTTTCTTCTTCGATCTGCTGGGCCAGCTCGCGAGTCGGAGCTAGGATGATGGCGTATGGCCCCTGGTCCTTATCCTCGTCCCTGTTACCATGCAACCAGAGAAAAAAATAGTTCAATCATTGATAACAATTATCTTTATACATTAACTGCTAAAATGGTTGAGGAATTATCATCATTATATACATCATCATCATTATTGACTCTATTATTATTAATATTATTGTTTTTGTTATAATTATTATTTTGTTTTCTAATGATTATTGCCATCTTGATCCTTTATCAATTGATCATAATCAGTCGTTATTATCATGGTATTATCATCATTATAGAAGATCAATTTGTTTCAACACTTGGTTAGAAAATGGTATGGATACAAAATCTGAAGAGCATTTACATCATAGGCAAAGGATTCTACTGATTATCATTTTCTCAGTATATAAATGGTTCCCTCCTACTGGGTAGCACACATCAATATGGTTTATAAACTGGTAGCTGCATTCTTGTAAAACGGCAACTAGCTTAAATGAAAGTACTGGTATACCATCTTACTGTTTATTTGTTTGTTGGTTTTACCTGACTGCTAAGAAAGCATGTGTATGCTTGTAAGTAACCAGTGATAATGCATGGTTAAGATGCCTGTAAGCTCATCTCTGGTACAGCCAAGTTTAACGACCAGACGTATGTTCTCATCATTACCTACTGGCTATGACTGAGCCTTTACTCTGCCCCACTTGTTCCATTAATAACACCAAACCTATAACAAGGGAAATGCTCTCAGCGGTCTTGCCTGCATTACGCAATTCGATATGATGAAAAATTGAGGTTGGGATATTATTTATAGGCAGGGTGGCCCATTAGCAGCCCCCCCCCCAATGAAATCCTCTGAATATAATCAGTATTTTTTAAGTGAATATTGACTAAGAATCACCAGAAGAATTATTTACTATAATTTGTACCAAAATTGATAACTTTAATGGAATATGAATAAATAACAAGAATTGATTTATTAATTCTCATATCAAGTTGTGAAACATAATCCAAGTCTACTGACCTATAATGGCCTTTGACCCTGACTGTGTGACCTGTAATTTGTGTCATATGATTTGTGATACTTGATAACCCTTGTGTACAAGTTTCATTGAATTTGACCTACACTTTTGAAACTATGCTGACAATTCAAAATCTTCATGTTTATGCCACAAGAAAGTCTAAGTTTGCAGACCTGAAACTACATTTGACCTTGACTTTGTACTTCATAAACCTTTAGTCTAAGTTTCAATGCATGAAAACTTATATATTCAAAAACAATTCAAAAACTTTTTGAATTTTTGATATATAATTTTTGAAAACTGACACCCGCCGCCAACCCGGAGAAGCGGCGCCTATGTCTCGCTTTTTGCAACGCAGGCGAGACATAAATGCAGTCAAATCTTTCCACATTATACCCTTCACCTGTATTTTGCCTTTACAGTATGTTGTTTATGCTTGCCATACACTCCATTGCTACTATGTTGCAGTCCTCTTTCTTTCTCTTTCTCCAAGCTCTCTATCCTCTTCTTCTCCTTTCTTCTATTTATACATAATATGTATATTTTTTTTGTTTGTGTATTCGGGTGTACCCAATACAAGTTATGCTTATTGAGATTCGTGCCTTCTTCCCTGTAATAAAAGTTCTTAAAGGGACTGGGTAACATTGTTCAGATGAGAGATAGTGGTTCTAAGGTAGTGACTTCAATGCTAGATGTACAATTAAAGATAATCTGAAAATTTGAGTGAAAACGGACCATTATTCATGGTACAAATTGGGAAAAACTGATCTGATCGATTCCTTAATTCTGCCAACTAGGTCTAGATCTAGATCTATAGAACAATTTAGTTACATTTTAGGTGAATGGAAATCTCTCAAAGCAATAAAATGGCTCTGCATTCCATTCCAGACATTTAAGTGTTGACAGATTTTTATAGCCTGTTTTAGGTCTTTTTTCATGGAAAAAGGGTTGGGAAAATTCACAAATGGTTGGGAGAATTTACTGTTAATCACTGTTGGAGGGTGCCTCCCATCGACGCCTTCAAAGAAAACCATAGATATCTTCGTGGTTTGAGAATTTTTTCAAGATTTTTTGCCTGTCAGAGGGTTAGTACAGTAGAAGGAATATAGTAAGTAACATTTTATACAAAAATTAAGCAATTTTTGTCATCAACCTTCAACAATGTTACCCAGTCACTTTAAATTATATGTATGTTCCTATGTATAAATTGTATTGTTAGAACAGATGTCAAATACGTCGTCAAAATGAATGGAAGAAAATGAATGTTCTTTTGAGTTTTATTTGAATAATAACGTGATAGCAGATTATGAACTGCAAGGATAAAAAGTGTAAAATACAAAATCACTACCATTATTTTTGCTTACCTCTCCATTTTTGGTAACGTAGTGATCCAGACTAGCAGGGGAATGAGGAAAGCGGCCGTCTTACCCGACCCAGTCTCGGCAACGCCAATGACATCACGATTCTGTAGACCAATCGGAATGGCTTGTCTTTGGATGGGCGATGGGTCCTGCAAAGTATTTTGAAGAAATCACATTTGGTCATCTGTTAAATCAGTTAACTAAGAACCAAACGCTATTCAGCAGATTTCTTTATGGTCAATAAGTAGCAAGTTCCTAAAAAATTCAGCTTTGTATGTGAATGAGATATTTTGAATTACAAAAGTCATATCCACAATAAGCCAATTGGAAGCTTCCATGTGTATAGTGATTTCTACTTTTAAAAATGTAATACTTTCCAATCGTATAAAATGTTGTCAAACTCTAACCAATGTTTTTTGTTGTTATATTCTTTAGCGTTCACTCACACCAAAGTTGAATTTCCCATCAACATTGCTCCATTGAAAATGGAGTTGATTATTTTAGTTCCAGCTGCCTACCTTGTTTACAATTTGATAATATCTGATTTGAAGATTCTATGAAGTAATTCATTCTCCCGAGCTCAATTCCACTTTAAGAAATCCCACTCCTTAAGCTTCTCATCCACAAAATCCTCCTCCTCCCCTCTATTCTTCCAGTCAGTGCAAGATTTTCCACACCATTCTTTTGAATAACATGACCCAAGAAGCTTAGCTGTCGAACTCTTATATTATTCAGTAGCTTTTTTTCTTGTTCCTGCCATGGCAAATACCTCATTATTGAAAACTCTTTCTGTCCATGAAATTCTAAGCATCCTTCTCAGGAACCAAACTTCACAGCTTTCTTGTCGCTTTCTTGTCGCTTTCTTGTCGCTTTCTTAGGTCTGATGTCAAAAATTTAAGCCAAGTTCAAGTTTCAGCTGCCTACCTTGTAACCGACTTCATTGATGATATCGGTGATATGTTTGGGAAGGCCGTACTCGTCCCAGAACCGAATCGGGTGAGGTATGTGGCCACCCTTGGTGGAGATGTTAAAGTCCTCTCGGAAGATTCTCCAGTCCCTATCCTTCATCTCCGCCAGCTTCTTCTGCTTCCAGTGTCTCTCATCGTAGATCAGCTTGTCCTCTCTGTTCTTCTGCTTCTTCAATCGGGTCCTTGCAAGGATGATGATTAATAATAATAATAATAATAGCTCAAATTTATAATGCGCCTACTACTTTGTTTCTAGGTGCAGCACATATTATTACCGCGGTCATCGGATTCAGGCTCACCCGCAACACAATGTATGCACATTTTCCACTCCCTGGGGAGCATTCCAGCCAGTCGCTATTTTACAAGCGCCACTTGCTAATCCAACCACATTGAATTTCGCATCCTACCGGATACCCATTTAACACCTAGGTTGAGATTGGCAAATGTAGATCAATGTCTTGCCAAAGGACATTAGTGCCGCGGCAGGTCTTGAACCGCGGACCTTGAGATCCACAGTCCCGTGACATGTCCACTCATCATAGATCAGCTTGACAGTGCTCCCTGTTCTTCAATCGGGTCCTTGCAAGGATTGATTTGATTTGATTTATTGATTTCTATTCCAGCATGTGATCATGTGATGTCACACACATGTACCTTACCAAGTACATGCACCATGGTTTTATAATTAATAAATAAACAGAACTATCAATTTACTGAAGATTTGGAGTGATTCAAGTGCTAGTAGGAGCACTTGCAACATGATACACAGTGGCATTGGGGGTGTTTCACAATGATCCTCAAACTTAACTCTTATTTAGACTTTGATATTATGGAGATCCATTTGTAGCATTAAAATAGAATATATCAAAAAGTGAGAAAAAAAATCAAGTATTTCAGATTTTTTATAAATTCCACATCAAGAACATGAAATCTCCTTGAAAATAAATATATGAATGATTTTAATCATAATTTTATGCATTTTAAAATAACTTTAACAAAACATTTTCATAGATGCTAACGGCTTTCCATAATTGTTAAGTCCAACTTAGAGCCGGGGCCCTGGACACATGGACACCCAAACTCCAAGTCCAAACCCCTAAAACATCAACATTTTGCATTCAGACTCTACACTAAACTTTAGAATACCCCACCAATAGGCTAATGTACATGTACATAAACGTTGAAGACTTGGGATTAGAGTTAGATTTAGGGTTAGGATTAAGTTTAGTGTTACTTAAAAAGCATTGAGATTAAGCTTCCTTGGTGAAGAATTTGGTACCCTATGAACGTTTGGTCAAATTTTGTGGTGCAGTATTCTAAAGTTGCTTCTCAGTCTGGACTACCTTCCAAAAGGTTTGTGTCCAATCCAATCGAAAAGAAATTTGATATACTGTAGCGCCTTTTCCTTGCAGTAACAAAGCGCTGCACACACGCTCCACAATGTTTGGGCCACTTAAAATTAAAAGTTAGACACTTCTCAGAGATCAGTAAAGTATATGTAGGCTGGTAATAAAGTAATTTCTAGCAAAAAAGATGTAATTTGAGTAGTTGTGTGGAGTCCTGTCAAACGATTTGGACTTTTCCTCTTAGTTTTTTGATCAGCTTACTTTTCTTGGTCCTTCTCCTGCTCTGTCCTGCGTGTGTCTACGACCTCCTGGTAGAACTTGGACTGTTTCTTCTGTGCCTTGATGTCTATTCCTGCAATGCTGCCCCGTCCATACAGTTGGATCTGATGGTTATCTCTGTACCTGTTCATCAAGTAAACCCAAAATAAAATATTGAGGGGTCAGTGACACAAAGACTTAACTCCATTTTCAGAAAAAGTGTTTCATGCGTCACTGAGCACTTGGGCCTTGAGGAGTTAAGTCTATGTTTCACTAGTCATTGACTTCAATGTTGGGTGGAGTTACATGTAAGTCTTTGCTTTTCCTGGAAAGCTCACATTTCTGAACATTTTAATATCAAATACTCATTTTGGCAAAATATGAAATTACGTTTTTGTGTCACTGAACCCTCGATATGATGCCCTAAATTCATGAATTACAAACCCATGATTTGTGATCAATTCGATTATCCTATTTGATAATATGAAAAGTCAATTTAATCAATACACATGTATGACTTGTGATCAATATGGTAGTCCAAATGAAAAGTGAATTTAATTTTAAACTGATTAATGTACATTGTTTGTAAAAGATTTGTGATCAATCCAATAGTTATACTTGACGTCGTTTGCCTGAAAATTAGCTTTTCATTATCTACCAGTTAGTATCAATGGTGACGATTCATTTTTTTTTTTAAAAATGGCATCATATTTTTGTTTTAGACATTAAAAGTTCCATACACGGTATTTGACAAGCGGAAGCCAGGGCACAGGAAAATTCATTTTAGTCATCAAAATACATCAAACAAAACGATAAAACTTCAAAAAGACTGCCTAAATGCCTGAACAATGAGGTAGGAAGTAACAGAATCTGGGCCCTATTTCATTAAAAACTTTTTGTTGATAACAAATGCTAAATTTAAATGACAAATTTGCTCTCAGCAAATCAAATACCGTAAATCTCCGTGTATAAGACGCACCCCGACTTTGAGATTAAAAAAAAAAAAAAAAAAAAAAAAAAAAA
>BEXV01004076.1:19378-29385 GCA_003118195.1 Hemicentrotus pulcherrimus | reverse complement strand
TAGACCATAGACCCAGCATCTAGACCAAGAACTAGGTATTTTATTCCTCAGCACTAAATCCTGACTTATGGATCCTGCTGAGTATCGTCGTAGAAGTAGAAGTAGAAGTATCTCGAGGGTTACATTATGATCTAAGGTAGATTTAGACTTGTTGGTCATTAGCGTTTAAGATGAAGCTGACCATGTTTTTAGGAACGACATTCATGGTGTCAATTATGGTGATGTATGTGATAATGGAGATTTTGCGTGATGAAGTCTGTGGTGTGCTTGTGCCGACTGACTGATGATGTTGTTGATGACGATGGTGGTGATGGCTATGACGATAAATTATACGTGATATTTGACCTCATTATCGGAGGAAGAAACACAAACACAGACGACTTTGGTGACGATTGGGACATGATAGGGTCTATCACGGTGACACTTACAGTGATGATGACAACAAGGTATGGGAGTCAGCAGTATTATAATGACGTTAATGATTTTGAAGATGACGATATTAAATCACCAGATAATGATGATGATTATGATGATATGAGTGATTAGGAATGCATTAGAACCCAAGTTACTAATCTTCTTAAACTGTTAAGTTAGTCTTAATTCACTTTTGTGACCAAATGAAAATCTCTCAATCATTTGGAGTGAATTATTATGGTCAAGGCAGAACAGCCAATAAAAAAATGATGAATCAAGATACAATGGCAGCAGATTCAATACCTTCTCTTTCTTCTTCTTCTTCTCGATTCCCTCAGCACAAGTTATCGGGAATAGTCTTAGATAAGAAACACGAGAAGAATGACGTTCGAGAATAGAGTGTATTAATAGATCTTGTGCTGATCTAGGTGATGATTGGCTCGGCCACTGTCAGAATCAGCCCCGCTCCCCATCAAACTATGACCGATTAAAAATAAATCTTCTTTTGTCCACACCTTTTTCTTTAGCCACATACTTCCAAAATCAAGTGAGAGGAGAAAAGAGACTCCCGCCGGAACTCTTCAATCATCTCCTCGTTGCGACGTTCGTGAAATCGCCGCCGTCGTTTCACCGGCCTTGCCGTACAGCAAAGACTTCGGCAGCTTCGACCTGACTCTATGCGAGGCCGATGACGGTCGATGTGTCGTGCTCGTCGAATACGAGGATAGGGTCTTTCTCAACGGGAAACAGGTATAAAGGACTTTAACCGGATACTTTAACAAAAAGCTATAATGCATGGTTACAAGTTTACTTCTATTAACTTGTACATATCAGGCTCGTTTTGTTTCGTCTACAACAAAGTTTGCATAAAAACTTCTTCTACTTCTTCTTTCCTTCCTTTATGACTGGCTTGTTAGAAAATTTCCTCCCATCTAAAACCTTCCTTTCACTTCCTATCAAAATATTGTGGCGCCTGTCTCTCTCTCTCGCTCTCTCTCTCTCTCTCTCTCTCCTCTCTCTCTATATATATCTCTTTCTTTCTCTCTACATCTCTTCTATCTTACATCTCTTAGTAATCGCTAAAGCCTTTCTCCTAGCTATTTTAATATACCTGTATTTACCATTTTCCTCCCTGTTCTATCAGTATTTTTGTTTACATTTATCTAGAGGGATGCGCTCTTTAATTCCTAATATGACATTAATACTCCTAATCATTTTCTTCACTTGTGATTTATTATCATAGTTTATAGTCATAAATAGAACTTTCAAGTATCATCCATTATGAAACGTGTGTTAATTATTACCATCGTATCCACACTGCTAGATCTACATCACGCTCGATGGCACAGTCACAGACAGGGACGGCATTGCAGACGATGTTCTTCAACGCAGTTACGATTGCGTGCTTCAGGAAAAACGACGCTCTCGCAAAACCGCCAGGGGCAAATCCACCAAGAAAGACAGCAATGGCGGCCCAAAAAGGTGAGGCAATATACGAGATTGTCATGAATTGAACTTTAACGCTTGTATGTACAGTTGACAAAATTAAATTGTTCGTACCCCTTGACAATATATTGTTTTTGTGCTTTTCGGTACTCAGGAATGAGAGGTGGACTAGTTGTATAAGGGCCTTTGTTGAATACTGTTAGATGTAAGCTTTGACATGTCACATTTTCAAGAAACTTAAATCAGGGCAAATCAATATTTCACACACTTAAAAAGTTACAAAACTTGGTAAGGGTAATTTAGTTAACTGTACCCCCCCCCCCCCCTCCGATAATATTTACTTCATAACAGGATATTGGAAAAATTCCGCCGCCCCTTTCAGTTTCGCAAAAAAAGGAGAAAGGGGAGGGGGTGGCGGAGAGGTCATCTTCCCCTGATGTCTCGATATGAGAACCTTTCCCCGGTGGAAAGGGTCAGCCTTTTGGCCCCTGTGTTTGCCTGTGATTTAAAGGAATCGGCTTGAGGTTATTATAGAGAGATGGACTTCTGCCTGCCTTCAGTTTGTAAATATTGTTGAGCTGAATCAAACTGATATTAACAGATCATTGCTCACCTCAGTATTGATCAATCAGAGTCAAAGAAGGGTGATCCCTCATCATTTCATTCGTTGAGAGAGACTTTCTTCGTGTGATATTGGGAAAATACAGCTCTTGGAAAGTATGTTGCATTTGAAAAAGTTAAGATTTGAAAATGAAATGAAGCATTTTTAATAGAGCCGGATAGACATCATTGATTAAATTATTGCATTTTCCTCACCCAATATCTAATTATGTTTGATAAATGTTTGGTGGTTGTATAATATTTCACGTTACAATTTCTTTTTAATTAATTCCTCATTACTATTCCTCTAGGGGAAAAGCTCGAAGTATCTGTAGAGACGATGAACCTGACATAGCACCAAGTCGTTTGTCTCGAGCCAAACAAAATGCAACTCGTAATGATGAGAGGTAAGACATGTTCGTGAATGTAATTTCTTGCTCGTGTTCACAAATGTCTTGCCTCATTAGTTTGTTTTTTTTTAATTTTGGCAGTTATGAATACGACGAGTCTCATGCATGTTGCTCACAAAGCGTCATTTCCTGGCGTAAAACGGCGTCAGCAACTTACTCGGTCTTTGACTCGCCATGTCGGGGTCTTCATTCAAAACGCGAATGCAAAAACAAACTTTACAAGTCACCTCTTGAAATGCCTCCACTGTCTTGTTAAGCCTGGCGCACACTGTATATACTCGATATTCCTTGCGATCCGACTTTCATGGAAAGGGTAGATTTATTAAATGGAATTCTAAACAACCATCCTCCTTAATTTGGGTTTTGAATATAGATAAGAATATTAACAATCGGAATGTTAGTTAATTTAGTCAGAATTTTGTCAAAATAAATGCCGAATCGACTTCAAATTATCGTAAGACAATCGCACTTTAACGTAACTACGATTCTAAGCCGTTTTAGCATTTTCCCATCCCAGGAAGCATGGAATCCCTTGGAATTCAGATTCGATCATTCATATTACTATTCAGATCCTCGGTCACTAAGATTTCACATGATTGAATGTTCATATCAAATGCTAACACAATATCTCACATAATCGTATCGAAATCAGATCGTGTAGTGTGCGACGGGCTTTAGACGATGCATGGTGATGATGAATCGAAATGACTCCACCTGTACTACAGGCATGTTCAAGTCCTCTTTCCAGCTAGCGACCTAAAAATCTAGGTCCTCGCGAAAAACTTGTTGAGCCTATTTAAACATGAACTAGCGAGCATTCTCTCACAGAAAGAAAAGGGAGGTTCACTTTCAATAGAATGCTGTCCAAGTTTGGAGGTATATGTTATAGAGGTAATTAATTGCCAATCAAAAGATAGAAAGAGAAAGAGAGTTAGAATACACACAAACATGATTTGAAAGGAACATTTTGCAGACCGTAGTGAGCCATAACGGTATATGTATGTATGTATGTATATTCTAAAATGCTTGGATAAACCTTTTTATGTTTAAGTTTGTTCAATTGAAGTCAATATATTGTTTTTGAGGAAAGAATCATACGGGCGTATTTTTCGTGTTTTTCTTTCTTCTCCTTTTTTTTTTCAAAAGAAATTTTGTATTCAATCATTCTTGAGCAAGAACAAAACTAGATATGAACGAAGTGCATGTTGTGACATATCGGTAACACAAAGATTGGTACATAAGTTGCAAATGTCTCCATTTATCAGGTAATACAACGAATTTATTGCGTTTGATAGAAATTACCCGCTCAACTTCATAACAACGTTTAAGCATCTTCTTAAAAGAATTCAAAGATAGCCGTTCCCTTTTGTATTTCGCTGAGAATAGTGTTTTGCATATAAAATGACAAAATTAAAGATGGATTGCGTACCATCTCGGAAACCAAACAAAAAGCAATTTTATTGTTTAGAATAGAGCTTTCGAAGTCTTGAATTAATTGATGCGTAACAGGCCATTCCCAAAACAAGTGTGACATACATTCAAGAGAGGATAAGCAAAATGTACATGAATTAGAATTAGCTATGCCCATAATTTGGAGATAGTTGTTGACACCTAGTATTCGATGTAAAATTCTGAACTGAAAATAACGAAGTTTCGTAGAAAGCCAATTTTAGTGTAAAGTTTCTTCCAGTCTTGAACAAGTTCAGTTAAAATTGTAGCCCATTTTCTTTCCGAAATCTTAACTTTAAGGATCTTTGTTTTTCTTTCTTTCTACCTGTTCTTCTGGGGTAATCCAGACCCGACATCCTCACCGAAATGGCTGACATCGAAGGGTCATTCAGTGACATCATTGCTCGGCTATGTGAGGCTATCCTCAAGCAAAGTCAACGTGGTAAAAACAGGAGACAACCGGGTGATCAACAAGACGGTCATTCTCATGAAAAGATCTCAAGCCATGTCAATGCCACTCTGGACCGCCTAATCGATCAGTTCCAATCGGTGGTCGAGCTCAGCGCAAGCATTGACGAGGACGGTGATGAAGCGAAGAACGTCGATGTCGATGACGAGGCAATGATTGAAAAGTGGGTGGCAGAGGCCTTCAACGATAAGGATGGTGAGAAGAAGTACAAGCAGAATGATAAGCCAAAGAAGGAGGGTGGCCAGACTGCCAAATCCACAAGAAAGGCATCGGGTTTGCGTACCGTGGGGACCCAGATCAAAGAAAGGCGTGTAGAGAAGAGGGATAAAGGAGGACAAACAGAGCTCATTAAAGAGTTGGTGGAGAAGTTTGACAGGGGTGAACAGACAGAGAAGCGATTTACCGGCATGACTGTGGAGGAGAAGCTGCTCAGGGAGCTACGGGACGAGAATCGTCTGCTCCAGGGAGAGATCTTCGCCTTGGAAACGGAAATGCGTGAAATGCAGGAGCAGCAGCAGGAGTTGGAAAAGCGATTCGAGGAGGAGACGGCCGCAAAGCTGGCAGTGATGAATGAGCTTGCCGAAATGGTGGGTAGTAAAACCAAGAGTCGGGACGGGTCTACTAACACTGTGAACAGAATCGGTGATAATAACGGGGAAGAGCTCGTCAGCACAAGGAAGAATGAAGCAACATCGACAACGTTTATTGCAAAGTGCACGATCAGTTCCACTAGCATCAATAGCCTATCCAGTGTCACTAGCAGCGAGTCAGAAACTGCAATTGTTGAGGAGGCCAACGAACCTGGATTTGGCATGCAACAGAGGAGTCGTGCTCTGAAATCCGAGATTGGGAGACTGAGTAATGTGTACTCAGACGTAGAAGAACAGATATCCAAATTAGCAGAAGAAAACACCAACCTTCGACTTCGCATGGGGAAGCTGAATCGGGAGGCAAAAGATACAAAGAATCACATGGAGCAAACAGACCTTGCGTGTGAAGAGTACAGACACGAAATAAAAAATCTTGACAAAGTGAACGCACTATTGGAGAAGAAGCTGGCGGAAATGAGTAAAGAAAAGCTGTTTGTCGGAGTGAAACTGGATGCCGCTAATGATGAGTTGACCAAACTTGACGTTGATCGCCGGAGAGCTGAGAGGGAGCTTGCCGAAGTCCATAAGAAACTGGAAAATTCGACTAGAGAGAAGCAAAGGTTGAGTGAGGAGCTTGGAAAACTGGAGAAGTCTCACTTGGAGGTGAGCACCAAATCAGCAAAGTTATCGAAAATCAGTGCTGAAAGTGAGGTACAACTAGGAGTCCTACGAGGCCAGATCGGAGACATGACCATCGAGACGAATCAACTCAGCGGCGAAAATCAGGCAAATTCAGATGCCAGGCAGAGGGCGGAACGCGAGAACCGAAAGATGGAGTCTGAACTCAAAGCAACTCGCAGGATGAACGGGGAACTCTCTGGCGAAGTGCTTCAAATCAGATCAAAGATAGGTGCCTTAGAAGACGCTGTACGCCATTTGGAATCGGACAACGCCCAGCTCATGCAGCAGAATGTGCACCTGGAGGCTGGCAAAGAAGCTTTTGCGAGGCGTGCTTCTGACGCGGAAGCTAGCAACCAAATGATATCCGCAAGTCTCAAGGATTACGAGGCAGAGCTGTACAGGATCAAGAGGGAGAACTTTGAGCTGCGGACAACGGTGGAACAGATGAACATGATCAACACAAGTATTCGATCACGATTGGACAATTGGGGCAAAGACAGCGTGGATATCGGGAAGAGAATGAAGCAACTAGTCGGAGTCAAAGCAGAGCTCCAGAGCTTCATCCAGCAGCTGAACTCGGTCAACACGAACATCGAGGAACGTTTTGAAAAGATGGACTCTGAATACGCCGATCTGGAGCGCAAGTTACAGGTAGTGGGCAAGGAAGACACTGGTGCGGAGGAGGCCAGCGATGTCTGTGTAGCCAAAGGCAAAAGTTCACTCGTCTTGCTAGAAATTGACTGACTTGCTCTTTGTGGGGTAATAAATTTACAAGTTCCTTTGAACTTGAACTACAGAGAATCTTCCCATTTTTACGATTAGTCTTATCAGCCTTGGTAGACCGAAAGGCACATTTTCCGACTGAGTGTTCTCTACACATCAAGAGGTTCAATTTGTGTTCATGCTTTTGTGTCTGTTGCTGGAAGGAACCATATTCTCCTGTTTCACAAACATCAAGGAAACGGAGAGGGTCAAAAAATTCCCCGAATAAAAGCATGGACATACTACAATAATAAAATCCCATGCATGCCTCGAGATAGTTGCAGATCACAAAATAAGTATAATGAAACGGCAGTTTTTTCCGGTCTGGAGCACCTTTTTACTGATTTTTGGTTGACATGTTAAGGGATATCTCTTTTCATTTACCGATTTGACAGCAGTTTAATCTTATCATCATTCTCATTATTATTCTCATTCATCTCATTTTTTCATTAACATCCTTACAGATAATCATTGTGTGCCTGTAAAGCCATAGTTTTGTTTTTATTTCATTAAAGAATAAAGTTTGTTGAACATTCACATTTGTTGTTTCAAAGATTGTTTTTATTTCCTACTAGTTCTGCTTAGAAATCCCCAACTCTCCATTTTCCATTTTTTATTCACTATTGACCGTCGATATTCTTTTCTTTCTCTCCAAGCAAGTGTTGCCCTGGACACTTACATTTCTGTTCCTGCTTTTAACGTTTAACGCTCTTAGATATAAAAAGACAAACCGCGGCCTTTTTAACCCTTTTTTTTAAACGTGTAAAATGAATAGCCAATGTTCGCAACAAAGGTCTTACGAGTATTCACTAAGCTCTGTGTCTATAAGATACAGAAATGTTGTGTGAATCTCACTTTCGTAATGATCAAAAAACGAGTCTTTAGCAGTCGTGCTAAACCTTGAATAGAACAACTTAAAGTAGATATTCAACAACAAAAATTTTTTAAACTAACTTTATTTTCATTATTGCAAAGTTAAAACATTGATTCGACAAGGTTACCAAAATTCAATGCTTGGAAACATTCAAAGTAATGATTATTATAAATTACAAAACGCTTAAATACAGCCCCGGCATAGCACCTGAAGAGCTCTCCGAATGCTGCTGAGATGTATGAGATCACAGTATGGACATGATTTGCACAAGCAGACGATGTCCCATGACTTCTCACACATTTCCAGTGCCTGTGTTTTCATCTTCTCTTGAGTTCTTTCTCTTACTTCACTATCGTCAGGCTAAATGTATAATCTATTGCCTCACTATAAACCCCGCGCATGGTTTTATTTTGATGACAAATGCAGCGATACAAAAATAAAGGAATCTGTCGCTTGCAAACAAAATAAGACGCACTTGTATTTTCAGCTGCACACACCGCGGTATGTTCCGCGTTTCAAGAGGGAATAAATGCCGTCTTTAAGATCATTCCGAGGGTTTTTCAATTTGAAAGTCTGGTTTCTTTTATTGTTAATTAACCTCTATCCTGTGTATTTGCAAGCAAACGATTTAAGTTATCATAATCAGGTTATATCCCCTTTTGAATGGTTTGACATGCCATTGCATTTATATACAATAAACTCATTATAATTTGACAAATAATAGCTTTGCAATTATGTTCATTCTTTATGTGATGTCGTCTGCTTGGGTAGTATTGGTCCATATAGTGACGTCATTAAAACATCGTTATCTTTCCGGCGAATCTCTCGTATATCCCAGCTGCTATGGAGGTGGTTGTATTTGTATTTTTTTATAAATCACCCGATATGAAGTTGACCTAAAACTTGTACGATGGCCATCTGATAGCTTACCAGTTTCTAGTGATACATTATAGTGTAAATATTTGTGATTTTCTTTGAATTTCACCTTTAAGGCAACTGGACCTAAATAGGAAGCTCATTTTAATAGATCTACCCATGAGGACGGTGAAAGTATTACAAAATCATACACATTGACAGTGACGAATTCTCGTAAGTTGAGATTATTAATTACAAGTATATCTGAAATCGGTAAGTTTGTCGTGCCGACGACCATGTATGTAGGACCACTCTCCAACCAGATTCTGTGCCCACTATAACTGAAATTACATTTTTACAGTTACAATATTCAGCAAGCGTTAAATTCGTTCCAGCAAAACGCTGTTCGAACATACACCTTGTAATACAGTATAGGCGAGCTGGAGCATTCGGAGAAAATATCACGACAAACTTGCCAATATCAGACGATTCCCAAACATAAATTGATCTCAAGTAATATAAGCAATTTGTTTTTGCATCGTCTGATTTGTTCTTTCAAAACTTTCATCCATTTAAGTATATCTCGTACATGGGAGCACGTAACCTTTTGTAGCTATACGCCACCTAATTCAAAGGATTTGTTTTAAAATGAAGAGAGCACTCAGAAAATATTTCCAGCCTTAAGATTATTATTTTAATCATAAAAAACATACATTTTCATTGATTCTCAAGGATCATCATCTTCTATTAAAAAGGGCTTGTAAAAGATGCTGAAACCCAATCATAATAATAATAATAATAATTGTGGCTTCTTATATAGCGCACATGTCCGTCACGTTGTAACGCTCCTGACGCTGCCCCAATTATCATCACCATCATCATCATCATCATCGTCGTCATTATCATCATCATCAGTAGTCGTATTAGAAGTGCGTTTTAAAAAGCAAATTTAACAAAATGGGACCACAAGTTTACACATTTTCAAAATACCGAGGATATCTTTGTTGCTTGTTTGCTTTTTACAGACATTACGATCATATTGTTTGGAAATCACTTGACGTTTCGTTTTATCTTCAGTGTTCCTTTAACACCTTGCATTAGATTTTGCGTCACGACCTAAAATGAATCACAACTTGGACCTAACCAAGAACTTATCAATGCAACAATATATCATGTATAAACTTTACGGCAAAGTCTTGGCCGCCTCCACCATGTTGGTAAGCTTTGCACGGAGAATGTCTCTAGGTAGGAAACCCAGGCCGCAGTCCGGTGCCACGATAAGATGATCAGCGGCCGGTAGATGCTTCAGGACATCCCGTAGTCGTGATCGTATCTCTTCCACGGTCTCGACACGACTTTGGGCGACGGCTACGGAACCGAGAATGACCTTGGTCTTCTTGAAGTGATCGAATAGGGATAGGTCGTTCCGGCGGTGCGCGTCTTCAAGAGAAACTGTT
>BEXV01004075.1:7124-20146 GCA_003118195.1 Hemicentrotus pulcherrimus | reverse complement strand
AAACTAGACCTACAAACAAACCTCGACAGATCTCTAATGACTGTTTGAATGCTTGTTTATTTCTCCATTTGACGATTTGCTTTCTTGATCCTTCGATACATTTTTACGTGCATGCGCCGCATGCACACCAATTACTAGCGATCGCTTGATATGTAGTATAACCAATGGGGGCATTTTCACGGAAACACTTGCGCCTTATTGAAGCACTAAATACGTAGCTTTTAAAGAGCTTGTGCGCGGCAAACTGTTCGTGGTTCTGAATCACGAACGGTTTGCTGCGCAAGTGTTTCCGTGAAAATGCGCCCTTTACGAATCGTTCGTGTATTTTTTCTGTTTTAATAATTTACGGGCGCATTTTCACGGCAAACACTTGCGCCTTGCCTTTTAGTTTTAGATGATTATGGGCGCAATTGGTGGTTTTATGAGCGCAAATTTGCGCCCTGCGCCCGCTTAATCGAAGGCTTGCGCCCAAATTTTAACTCCACGCTAAAACTTCAGCGGCGACAGAGCGATGCCCTTAAAACGAGCGGTGCCTGGGGTTATCAGTACTAGTTTACAGGAGGGAATAGACCGCCTTGCAAGGTCACTGGACAGGTGGTTATCTCATCAACTCAGCTCTCAATTAACATTGGAAAAAGAGGATCATGGGGGAATAATGGTCACCGATTAGGCATTGTTTTCTATAGAGGGAGCAAGTAGGAGCAAGTAGCTACAAGTAGGACAGTGTGGCTAATTTTTAGGCGGTAGACTGTTTAAACAGAGTAATGAATGCCAAGGTCATTGGTGAGATGATATCATCACCATTATCTAGGTTCTGTTTCTTTAAGGTCACATTTCCTCTTGTACATGAACCTAAAAATAACAATATCTTTGGTTAGGTATTGATAGTGTTGAGCTGTAGCATTAAGAAGTACATGTACACCACATTTTGGAATGCTATGTTAGACTATCTTGTAACATTTCATTTCTTTCAGATTATCTCACTCTTCCAACAAGCAATTATTGGAGAAACCTCAAAGAGAAACCTCAAATGGAATATAATTTAGAGCTGACTCAACATCTGCAAAACTGAAAAAGATCACCTTTGTCATCACTCAATCTTCTACAACATTCAAGGTGAAGCGAAGAACAGAGGAACACATTACCTTCTCAACTTTTCAGGACTCAGGGATGAGATTTCAGCAATATTTCAACTTACAACTCCTTGACAAGCTAATTAAATTCAACACTTCAGGTAGAACTGAATGAATCCATTACATTTGCAGCCTAGATTTTTTAGTTCTGTCTAAATCTGTCCTCCAATCAAGAGTGGCTCAAGTGGATCAAGATCAAGAAGTTTACCAAGAAGATCATTTGGGTGGAAAAGATCAGACTCAAAGGAAAAATACACTTAAAGAGGAATCATTACTGTCTCCATAGAAACCCTGGAAATCAGCAAAGACAAAAGAGCAGCAGCCAAACCCTGGTGTAAAAGGGTTACTATTCTAATCATTCCAGTCAAATCACTTGATAAAGTTGAAACTCGTTTCATTCAAAACATGTTTCACCGGGATGAACTTTCACTCAGAAGCAAAATATACCTTGTCATTACTTTTATTGTATTCAGTAGAATATCCAAATGTGGAGCTCTAACATTACAAGTCAAGGTCGGCAAAGAGGCAATATTTGATTTTAGATATCCATGTGACAGTACAAAGATCACACTGCAGCAATCAAACAGACTACCATTTTACAATTCTAATAATCCAAGATCATATCCTACAAATTACCTTCTGGAAAATCAACATGATACTCTCAGAAATGAGTGCTCACTGCACCTCACCATCAACCCTGTTTTAAGAGACGATCAAGGTACCTACATTCTCACGGCTTACAAGAATGGTGTCATGCTACCTGACGATCCTAGGATGGGGTTACTTGTTGACTATCCTCCTGGTAAGGCATCATGTGAATTAAGCAATGATTATAAGGATGGGGAGTGGGTCTCACTGCAATGTACAGCTCCGGTAGGGACTCTTCCTGGCCAGATTGTATGCTATCAAAATGACATGAGATTACCCAAGGGGAACGAACTGGAAGAAAGTGACAGAAATTTAAATCAGCTCATCCTATCTAGGTTAGATCATGTGGTATATTGTTGTTCTTCAATCTTGACCGAGATGAAAGACAAGTGTAACTGTACAGACTGCAGATTGGATCTAATGAGTAATAGTGTCTCTGACATAAAAGATCCCTGTCCCCAAGTAATGTCCATAGAAAATACAACATCAACCCATCACATCATCACAGATAACATGAAATCTTCATCTTCAAATCTTGTAACAGCACCAACAAAATATACTGAAAATCACAAGAACTCTTCTTACTGGAAAGTGATTTGTGCACTAATTACGGTAATCTCTGTTTTGGCCATCATTACTTTGAGCATAGCATATATGTATCGCCGCAAAGCAAAGGAATTGGCAAGACTGCAAAGTAGCATAAAACCAGAAAGTACAGATCCATGCTTACCAGTTGATAGAGAGGAAGTGATGGAGCATAATGTGTAGCATTATTTAGGCAGATATAATTAAAAATCAAATAGGAGGCGAGTTGACACAGTCGGTAAAGCGTCTGCCTGTCGAATCAAAGATCGTGGGTTCGAATCCAAGGTGGATGACTGAAGCTAGCTGTCTTGGGTTTGAACGTGCCCCTCCCCTGTCTCTTAGACGCATGCTATATGTTACAGGGGAAAACACTCCATCCCTCGGATAGGATGTTAAATGGAGGCCTGTGTAGAGGAGAGTCACCACCTTTGAACTTTAAGAACCCACTGCACTATTTGTTTAAGGGATAGGGGGAAACTCCGGTGTAGTGGTTCACCTGCACAGCCCCAATAAGTTAAACCGGGAGGAGAGACCCAAAGGTAACAGTGATTCAGTTCGCTTTTCGCCTCCTGCAGGCACAGGTGATGCCAAATACTTAATTATAATAATAATAATAATGATGATGACAATAATAATAATAATAAAAACAAAATCATTCAGAACATGACTTTAGTGACCATTTGTATTCATCTCCTCAAATGTTTGGCACTATTAACTAATAACTATTATCAACCTAGATTGAAATCACTATATATACATCTGTTTTAAAGTTGCTTGGATATTTTGACTTCAGGAAAAGAACACAGTATCATTCGTTTTACTTTTAATACTATGTACTGCAGTTCGGTACTGTATTGTCAGCATTATGTTTTTACTCTCTTTTACAAACTATTTTGTTCTTCATTTATTTTTGTGCATCACTTTTAAGACCTTTCATGATATTTGATCTCGTACAAAATTTCTGGACATGTTTACTTGATACCAAACATGTAATAAGTCAGAATGTTTTCTTGCACAATTTTTGACCCACCAGTTATTATTATTGTTTTATTTAATGGTACTTTAGTTTGCAATATTGAATTATACCGATTAATTTGATCGCATGAAATTGTAACATATTTGTATATAAGAATCATTTTTTAATAATTTATAATGGTTTCATTCATATTACTTTGGTATTTTGTAGTACTTTGATGTTTTTATCATGATGGCATTAATTTTAGTCGATTACAATGTAAAAGGCAATATTAGCCAGGAGCTGCATAATTTTGTTTTCTTTGTCATAAACCAAATCAATTCTATAAAATTTCTAAATATTTTGAACATTATCAAACATTACTTCCATAATTGCAAGTATGTATGGTAAAATGTCAGGCGTAAGTAGTACTAGAGAGACTTTGTTTTATCACTGCATTTATACTTTTGTTTGAAGATTGCTTATTGGCAAAAATAACTTGTATTATAAAAGATCCATCACATCCACTATTTTCTTGTTTTACTTTTAACCGCTCAGGAATCCACCTGCGGGTACCAATTACACGTAGAGCCAGATATAGAAATTCTTTCATTCCAAATTCCATTCACATCTACATGTATAATGCACAAATAACACAAAGTTCTCAGCTTTAAGCGGAATAATAAAACATCCGTTGTTTAGCTCTGCTGCTGATTTTTGTCTACATTACTATGGCGATGTATTTTTTGTCAAGTATTATAATCTGATCGGAAATTATGCCATCTCTCCTTTTCTATCTCTCCCCTTACCTTGGACCCTTACCAATTCTTCCTATATTTCTCTCTTCTATCAGTCCTTCGAGCTTGAGCTCTCTTTTCCTTTCTCTTTCTGCTCGTATTTCGATTGTGATGCTGCTCCTATTCTACTTGTTCATACCTGAATTTATTCATGATGTGATTCAGAATTGTATTTAAAATTCTTGCTACATCTGTATGTATGTTTGTATGTATGTGTGCTGAAAGCCGGAGGACTGTACCTGCTCATAAACTTTTGTCTTTATAGAGTCTTGACGCCCTTCTGGCTCTCAGCACACGACACCATGTTTTTGTCTTATGTTTTATATATTACATGTTACACCAATGGAAAACAAATTTCTGTATTATAATCTTGAATCTTTCCTAGAATTTGTATCTTTTGCAATAATTAACTTGCCAAAGTTATTTTTATAAGTGTACTTGAGATGTAAGATCCCTTCATTTTTGACATTCCAACCATCACTCTACTGTCTCTACAGCATATTTTTCACCAGAACAAGATATTAGATTTAATAAAATAATGCATCTTTCACAACTGTCATTCACTTTATAATGTAAATTCGGGTAGCATGTGATGAAAATGATATATAAACTACCATGTTCTGTAAAATAAAATTCAAATCATAAATAACCAGGTCTTTAAACTTTACACATATATGCTCTTTATCTCCTGTTCATTAAGTGGCATAAGCCCATGAAATCTGTTCACATAGTATAAAAATATATCATTGAAATATTGTTTCACTGTGTATTTTATCAGTATTTTGTTGTGTTTAAAGTAAGTTGTCAATATCTTTAAATGTGTTAATATCTATTTTCCTGTAATATCAAATAATTTTGTATAATATGTTATTGAACAAAGAAATATATTTAAACAAAACAAACAAAATAAAGCCCTTCTGAATCCATATACACACTACATGTAGATGATATAATTTGTATAAATTCTCAGTGGAATATTTCTATAGTTTAGTTTGTTTTGTTTTTTTAACTTCATGGTGTTTAAACATCATTTGTTTTGAATTGAATCTCGTCTTTAATAGTGTATTTTGTCAGTATTTTTCATACTGCTGTAACAGTATAATGTAACATACTTTTGACAATGTTGCCATGTGCCTTTCATACTGCTATAAAATATAAGATGCTTTTGACATGTTGCCACTGGTGCCTTTAATATTGCCAAAGTTGAGTTAATAAACCAGTAACAATATTATTGTGTTTTTTGTACTGCTATTATGTATGTACATGTAGTAGAATGTTACATGTACGTGTTCAAAGACAATAATGCCACCCAGTGCTTTTTGAAATTATAATGTTCCTAAACACCGCAGTATTGTGTAAATAGGTTTGCGACTACTTCTGATATTATTTTGATTTGTTGTACTTAATAAAAAACAGTGTGGACTTGCATTTGTAAGCCTATCGATATCATGTAGGGCTTTTTGTTTTTGATAAACAGTTGTTAGTTTGCAAATAGATTTTTTTAATTAAAATTAAAATATGTAATGTCCGCTTCATAAAATAGGCTCTCTTTTTCAAATATCTGAGACATACATTGATTCTATAACACACAAACTTTGAAAAAGAGAGAGAGAGGGACAGAGAGACAGATAGAGAGATAAAGAGAGAGAAAAAAAGAGAGAAAAAAAAGAGAGAGAAAAGAAGTCATCTTGTACTATTGTAGCATGACTTCAGTATTTCTGTGAGAGATAGAGGGTGGAGGGAGTCAGAGAGGAGAGAGACAAAAAGAGAGGGAGAGAGAGAGAGAGAGAGGGAGAGGGAGAGAGAGAGTCCAAATGAGACTAACGCATTACATATCCATTTCGAAAATTAAGATTTCAAATTGTGAAAGACTGAGAATGGAAAGTGAATTTTAAAAAAGTTAAAGAAGAAGAAAGATAGGATAAAACAAGAGATACCGGTAAGGGAAGTTATTCAAGATTCAAATTCTGCATTTGTTCACAATTAGATTCTATTTTGATCAAAATGGAGAGAGTTTGAAAGAAGAAATTAGAGAAATGTGAATACAAGAGAGAGGGAGTGAAAGAGAGGACAGGAGGGGGAGGTTAGCCACTGTTAATACTGACACCTGCTGATTTAACTTTTCCTCTTCCAAGAAAGCATAAAATCTCTTTAAATTTAGATTTTATTAATCATATGACTACCGGTATTCAGATCCTTGGTCACTAAGACTTTACATGTTTGAATGTTCATGTAATATGCTCAAAATATATTGGAGCTTATCACTTTAATATTTACTAGAGTCATGAAACAGACCAGATAATATTCAATCTGACAATATGAAGGAGAAGGAAACAACAAGGAAAAGTTGGACTTTTGCCAGGAAGATTATGAATGATCAAACAGCCTCACAATATCGTGATTCTGAAAATATGAGTAGAACATGTATGATTTGAACATGTACAGTAGGGAAAGTGAGTACAATGTACATATAGCAGCAAGGAGAATGGACTTTGTACCTCTACAAAGTATGGCTCATTGATTGGCTCCACGAATACATGTGACTTGCCAGGCATTTTAACATCAGTTGAATGGGCTTATTTGAGACAAGGTTGCATTACAGGTACGTTACAACACTGCTCATGCTTGGTTTTCAGTTGTATCAGCCCTGACGTTTTACAATAACATAGAGGGATACTCATGTGCTGGGTAAATGGTAAGTTAATTTTTTGTTTGTCTATCTTGTGTTTGACATAAAACGGAATGATATAGACGAGATTTTGGCTTTACAAATAATTCACTATATTATTTTTTATTAAAATGGAAATAAATTCATAACTTCTACTTAACTGATGTTTATTACACTCTATCAGTTTCTTTTGTACTGAGACAATAAAAACAACTAAAGAGTAATGGACCTAAATCTAAATTAGTTGTGTCTTGAAATCAGTCATAACCATAATGTGCTGAATAAGTTTGGAATATGTTTATAAACCAGGATTAATATTGTTTCATGTTGCTTTATTTCTTTCACAGTCAAGCATTTTAATGATGATGTTTGATGCACACAAATATAAAAGTGATGCTTTTAAATGGTAACAGGTAGCATGAAGAATTACATAATGAGATGATGTCATCACTATTACATAGGTTCTGTTTCTTTTAGGTCACATTTTTCTGCTTTCCTCTACAGTAGTTTGATTTCACAGTTGGATTGTCATGTAATAACTTTGTGCAATATCACTAGTGTTGTGAGTTTGCATTTAATTTCCTATCCATTTAAACATAATAATTCTGAGAGGGTCAACCATTTCAACATAGAAATGTGTATCTAAAAATAAAAAATAACTTTGGTATTGTTAGTGTTGACCTGTTACTGTCACCTGTAGCACAAAGAAGTACATTTAGACCATATTTTGGAATGCTACAGGTATATGTATCTCGTAATATTTAATTTCAGATTATCTCACTCTGCCAACAAGCGATTATTAAAGAACTGACAGAGAAAGCTTCAAATGGAATCATCATCTGCACAACTGAAAAAGATCACCTTCTTCATCGCTCAATCTCTTAGCCCACAGAAGTTCAAGTGTAGCAAATAGGAACACATTACCTTCTCAACTTCTCAGAACTCAGGGATACGATTTCAAAAATATTTCAACTTACAACTCCTAGACCAGCTAATTCAATGCAACAGTTTAGGTAGAACTGAGAACCGGTAAATCAATTACTTTTGCAGAATAGATTTGTTACTTCTTTCTCAATCTGTCCTACTATCAAGAGTGGATCATACTGCAGTTTACCAAGAAGATCAGGGTGGAAATCGTACTCCAGCAACAACAAAAACCTTTTTAAGAGAAGAAATCATTACTGTCTCCATAGAAAGCCTGGATATCAGCAAAAACTAAAAGAGCAGCAGCCAAACACTGGTGTAAAAGGACTACACTGTACGTACTCAATGTCCATACTATTATTATTCTTCAAGTCAAATAACTTGAGCAAATTGAAATTCATTTTATTTACAACATGTTTCAATGGGAAGAACTTCAATGGGAGGAACTTTCACCCAAGCGCATAATATGTGATCTCATTGTTTTCATTGTATTAATTAATCTAACCACATGTGGAGCTGAAATGTTTAATGCAGTGGTGGGTAAAAAGGCAAAACTTATTCTTAAATATCCATGTGACAGCACAAAGGTCACACTCCAACGTTCAGACAGACCACCATTTTACAATTCTAATAATCAAAGATCAATCAAATTACCTTCAAATTACCTTCCCCAAAATCTTAATCATACTGCCAAAAATGAGTGCTCCCTCATCCTAACCATTAACCCTGTTTCAAGAGCCGATCAAGGTACCTACATCCTGACTGCTTACAAGAATGGTGCCATGCTACCTGACTATCGAAGAATTGGGTTACATGTTGATTATCCCCCTGGTAAAGCATCGTGTGAAAAAAGCAATGATTATAATGATGGGGAGTGGGTCTCGCTGCAATGTACAGCTCCAGTCGGGACTCTCCCTGGCCAGATTGTATGCTATCAAAATGACATGACATTACCCCAAAGGAATGAACTGACAGAAAGTGATGGAAATTTAAATCAGCTCATCCTAGCTAGGTTAGAGGGTTTGGTCTATTGCTGTTCTTCTATCTTAGCTGGGGTAAAAGACAAGTGTAACTGTACAGACTGGAGATGGGATCCAATAAGTGATAGTGTCTCTGACATAGAGGATCCCTGTCCCCAAGTAATGTCCACAGAAAATACAACATCAACCCATCAAGTCATCACAGATAAGATGAAATCTTCATCTTCAAAACTTGTAATAGCACCAACAAAATATCCTGAAAATCACAAGAACAATTCTAACTGGAAAGTGACTTGTGCACTAAGTACAGTCATCTCTATTTTGGCTATTGTTACTATGAGCTTAGCATATATGTATCTCTACACAGCAAATAAGTTGGCAAGACTGCAAAGTAGCTCAACACCAGAAAGTAAAGATCCATGCCTACCAGTTAATAGAGGGGAAGTGATGGAGCATAATGTGTAGCATTATTTAGGCGGATATCATACAAAATACAGCAAATTATTCAGAATGTGAATTTATAGACCACATTTGTATGCATCTCCTCAAATATGTGGCACTATTAACTACCGGTATTAGCAATAGCAACCTAAATTGCAAATATACATCTTCCATGACATGTTGCTGATGTTGAACAGTTGCTGGAATTTTTACTTCAGCAAAAGAACAAGTATGATTTTATTTCACATTAATACTATGTACTGCAGTACTGGTAAATATTATTCAATCTTAGTAAATATTACAGATATTTAATCATCATCACTGCATTTTGTTCCCCTCATGACATAGATATTGTACAAAATTGCAGATTATGTTACTTAATAGCACAAATATTTAAGAAAGTATGCCTTCTTGCACAAATATTTCATGCGCTAGGTCCTATTTCGTTTCAAAATTTCATATCAATCCTTTCCTGATATCAAACCATCTATTAAAGAACTTTGCCTGTACTTTAAAATGACTATATACAGTGCTTAATGTTGCCAAATGTTGACAATCGTTTATGTGTTATATACAAGCTATTAACGAACAATTTTCTTCTTAAATATGTTTGTATTTGTTACGTCTTTGTGACAAAGTATTTTGATATCATTCTAGAGCAGAAAGATATCACTCTTCAATGATCCCTTCTGTGGTACGTCTTTATAATAGCCAGTAGTCTTCTAAGTGGAATAATATACCGATTCAATCGTGCTTTTTGCATATAGCGGTAAGTTCTATTTCTCTCTTTCCTCCCTCCTCATCTTCACCTTCCTCGTCTCTCCTTTCATTTCTGTGCCTCATTTTTGCTAAATTCATTATCACCATTATCATGGCGAGACTGGCTTTCTGTTTATTGCACTACATTCTATCACATTTTGATTCAGCTCCATATTTTCTGTTTCAAGACAAAAGGGCATTGACTGTGTGAAAATGTACATGATATTACATACATTTGTAGAATTAATATAAATTTATAAACATGAACTACTTTTTTTAAATGCATATAATACTTATTGACATAACCCACATTATTTTCCTTAATATAGCTTTATATAATATATTTTATGACAGTATCATACATATTACTTTTGTATATTGATGTTTTTTTTATGATGGCATTAGAATTAGTTGATTACATTGTAAAACAGGTAATATCAGCCAGGGGCTGCATTTGATTGTCTTTGTTATAAAGCAAACCAATTCAATACAATATCTAAATATTTTAAACATTATCAGACACTGATTTCATGATTGCATACATGTATGCTAAAAGGTCAGGTGTATCTAGCACAACAATGGAGACCTAAAATGCCATCATTTTTGTACCTCTGTATTTTGTATCTTTTGAAATCATTAACTGGCTAAGGTTATTTTTTGATAAGCGAACTTAAAATGTAAGATCCCTTAATTGTTTATATTCCAGGCTGAAAGATTTTTTTATATTTTAAATGTTGTTATGTCAATTTATACTTAATTTCTATAATTGTATCTGTTATGATCTTCAATTGTTTATCCTACTATACTGTGATGATGATGATAGAAATAAATGTCAATTAAATTCAATAATATTCCTGGGTAGTCTCAGTAAAGTATTGTGATAATATTACGTCTGGTGGATGAATCAAGGTTCATAAATCATGTGCTGAAGGTATGTCAACATTCCAAATCCTCAATAAAAATTATACACTATGTATTACAATGTATATCTATATGGCGATTACATAATTTTTGCTGTTTATATTGTCTGCTATGAAAAATGTATCTACTATCTACTAAGTCATGAATTATTGCTGCAGGGATTAATGTTATATATCTACATTCCAAATCCTGCATGGTTCATATCATACATTGTGTCATACAATGTACATGTACTACATGTACAAGATGTTATATAATTTCTCATCCGTTTGTATCGTTTGTTTCGTACAGTTTGCTAGGCAACTCTTAACCAAATCATGATGACAAAGAATGTAATAAATGATTGAAATGTAAAATGATTATTGAAATATAAGGGATTTACAATGTTACTGTACATTGCAATGTATTTATTGTTTTTACTTAAAGAGAAGGTTGAGTTTTGGGAAGAGGTGAAAAATGATTCGTGAACTTTATCATTTGTTATTATGCAAGTGTGGAAGAACATCAGATAAGACATGTTCCGTGAAAAGCATGGCTCTTCAAATGCCTGCATATTCTAAATATCTCATGTTTATCGTAAAACTCAGGGGGGGAGGTTTTTTTCGCCACATGCTCGTGTAGTCCCATATACATCTTTCTGTGTACAGTGTTTGTAACTTTACCAGATTTCTTATCATTTTGATGATTCCAGAACCTTGCAATACACACAAATTCTTGTATGCTAGATTGCAACCTTTTCTGGTCGACTTCACACCGTTTCTTTCACAATGCAATCGCATGACCAGAACTCAACTTCATCTTTAAAGCTAAAGATCAGATATGGTCATGCGATTGCATTGTGAAAAGGTTGATCATCTAGCATACATGTAAATGTGCTGCAAGGTTCTGAAATCATCAAAATTATAAGAAATTTGGCCAAGTCTTCATAAAGTTAGAAGCACTGTACACAGAAAGATGTATATGGGACTACACACACGTGCGTGACACATGTATTTGTATCTCTCAACAGTAAATAAATATACTATATCAATTAGTAGGTGCTTTCCCGTCAAAATTTGTATTGTCGTGTAATATTCAAAACATATTCTTTCACATGATTGTTATAGGAGCTTCCATTTCATTTTTTGAAATTGGGGCATTTCCAATACTGGTCATTACCTTTAACTGCAGGCTGCTCTTTATAAAATGGAAAATGGAGTAATTTTGTCCTGTACATTGTACATTACAATGTTTTCAATTCTTCATAAAATTTAACAGAAGTATAGTTGTGCTGTGCAGTACAATATTTTTACTGTTCTTATTGTTTTCACTTCTTTATAAATTGAAACAGAAGTATAGTTGTGCTGTGCAGTACAATATTTTTACTGTTCTTATTGTTTTCACTTCTTTATAAATTGAAACAGAAGTATAGTTGTGCTGTGTAGTACAATATTTTTACTGTTCTTATTGTTTTCACTTCTTTATAAATTGAAACAGAAGTATAGTTGTGCTGTGCAGTACAATATTTTTACTGTTCTTATTGTTTTCACTTCTTTATAAATTGAAACAGAAGTATAGTTGTGCTGTGCAGTACAATATTTTTACTGTTCTTATTGTTTTCACTTCTTTATAAATTGAAACAGAAGTATAGTTGTGCTGTGTAGTACAATATTTTTACCGTGTAGTACAATATTTTTACCGTTCTTATTGCTTTCATTTCTTCATAAAATATAACAGAAGTAAAGTTGTGCTGTGCATTACAATGTTTTACCGTCCTTATTATGTTAACTTCTTCATGTATTGTAACAGAAGTAAAGTTGTGCTGTGCATTACAATGTTTTACCGTCCTTATTATGTTAACTTCTTCATGTATTGTTATAGAAGTAAAGTTGTGCAGTGCATTATGTTTTACCGTCCTTATTGTGTTAACTTCTTCATGTATTGTAACAGAAGTAAAGTTGTGCTGTGCATTATGTTTTACCGTCCTTATTGTGTTAACTTGTTATAAACTGTAACAGAAGTATAGTTGTGCTATACATTGCAATGTTTTTAATATAGGTACATGTAGGAGAGGAAGAGAGAGGAAAGGATATAATTATATATATATAGAAAGAGAGAGAAGTGAGGCATTAATTGGAAGAGAAAAAGAAAACTAAAGTTATGGCTTTTGTACTTATCATTAGAATTTAATAAGAACAGGGGTTGAATAATGGAAGAGAGAGAGAGGGGGGG
>BEXV01004074.1:0-10809 GCA_003118195.1 Hemicentrotus pulcherrimus | reverse complement strand
GGGGGGGGGGGGGGGGGGGGGGCCTAGATGAACTTGTCATTTTATTTCTATTCAAGTACTGCTGACATTTAGAATGGATATGACTAGAACAAAAAAGCATGTGGAAGATGTATGTTGTACTGTGCATATTGCATGTATCTGTAAGTATGGATACTTTCAATCCTTATTGCTCCTTAACAAAAAATATTATATCTCTGAAACTTTTATATGTTTCAGTGAACATGTCAGAGAATACATTTCATGAAAGATTTTGTCAAGGTCAAGTGATCCACAAGGTCTATTTCGAGGTCAAATCTTAGGTCAAGAGGTCAAGGTACCCCAACATGTTCGAATTGAATACCCTTTCCAACAATACAAATTTTGTGAAAATTGACCCATTAGGTCTTGAGATACAAGGGTTCAAAGGTAGGCCCGCCACCCCCATTTTTGCAAAAATCTCAAAATTTGGTGGGCCGTATCTCCAAAACCCCTCTCCCGATTGACCTAAAATTTGGGATTTGGTGCTGTGAGATCACACTCAACAAGTACCCTAATTTTCATCAAAATCAAAAATGGTCGGGTTAAAACCATTGGGTGATTTGACATGGAATGACCCTATATGCTAAGAAAGATAACAAACAGTCCTTTTCAGGACTACACTCCTCCAAGAAAGATTACAGAGTCAGAGTCCTTTTCAGGACTCCTCAAACCTCTCTCTCTCTCACACATGGTGCAACCGTAAACCTACTGTATATCTACATCACCATGCAAGCCCACACTTACAAGCAGCATCTATTACTAAAGTTATCAATTGGAAACAAGATGTGTATTTGTTCGCATATTTAATGAGCTATGACCTTTGACCTTTGACCTACCTACTCCACAATCGAGCTTAGCCTGTATTTTGATATCATGTACCTTCATATTAAACTTCATTAAAATCTGTCAAACATTACAAAAGTTATCGATCGAAAAACCAGATGTGTATTTTTTCACATATTTAATGAGCTATGAACCTTGACCTTTGACCTACGTACTCCACAATCGAACCTAGCCTGTATTTTGATATCATGTACCTTCATATCAAATTTCATCAAAATCCGTCTAACATTACTGAAGTTATCGATCAGAAACCAATTTGTTACGGACGCACGCACGCATGAACGCACAAACGCAGGGCAGCTATTTTCTATATCCCCTCCGACTTCGTCGGCGAGGGGATAATAAGATTTGCACGACTAAGCAATAATTTTCTTGACTGATAATACTTCTCCTTTTCGAGTTTCATAAAATAAATCGTGTTTTTAATGCGAATTAAATTTTTCATGCTTTAATTTGTATGTATTCTCACTCTCCGTTGTATGTGTATCAAAATATCGTTATTATGTACCTCTGTGATCATGCATGAAATGATGACATTTATGTTTAAAATTGACATTACAAATACAATGGCAAAGTTACCTTTCAATAGTTTTGTCTGAAGTGCACCCATATCAGCGTTTTGAAGAATTTCTCCAAGAAGTGCTCTACAATTGGTGCCATCTCTCTGCCTGACCTTCCATCTGCAGAACAATTCGATCAAAGCTTCTGTGAAGTCCAAATGATGTTGGGTCAGTACATTTTTGCTCTGAGATAAGCTGAAACCAATACCTTTGCACAGGTGATAGTAGCAATCGCCTGGAACTTCTTTAGCGAGCAATTTGAGTTCACTCTCCTGCAGTACACTATCTATTGATCTAAAGGAAAAAAAGAAAAGGAGAAAACTAGATTAAAATCAATGAACTCAAGAAAATAAATACTCTCATTTTTTTCCTCATGGAAAGGAGGAACAAATTCATTAAGTTTCTTTATTTTCTTTTCTAATCATAAAGTAACAAAATATTACATGTTGAGATGTGCAGGACATGGTTGACACAATTTCACAAGTGCTTTCATTTTTTGCTCGTCATCACTTCATATGATGAGAATAAATCAGAACCATTTATGAAGGTAAAACCATGCTCCTCTTGTTTGTATCCTATATGATGTTGTGACCTCTATTTTTATTACTATGTATATATATATATATACATGTATACAAGGCTTAAAATACACGGGGCAACAGGCGATTCGCCCCCATATGGACTAAATAATCGCCTCCGTCAGATTGCTCACAGGGGCAATTGCAAAATTAACTAGATGGAACTTTGACTGCGCACGGCCCAAAATGATGCCTCCACCATAGAGCGATTTCACAAACCAAAACAGAGGCAATTTTTCGAATTCAAGTTTCATTGTAATCCATTATGGTATTCAGAATATCGTGATTACAAGCTATTTTTCATATACATGTATGACCCTTTTATCTTTGACCTCATGACCCTAAAATCTTATCAGTTCATTGGCTTTGCAAGATACATATAAATGTCTTGAGTTTGATGGTAATTTGTCCATCTTTTCTAGTGATAATGCGATCATGCTATTTTTGCATACCTAATAAGCACTGTGACGTTTGACCTTTGAACTTGCGACCCCAAAATCTAATAAATTCATTGACTCTGCAAGATACATACATGACCAAAGTTTGGCAAGAGTCCATCAATCGGTTCTTGAGATAACACGATCACGAGAACGGGACGTACGGACGGACGGACAACCCGAAAACAGAGGCATAAAAATCACTCCCGTGGAATTACATAATAGAGATTGTCTTTTCTGTTATAACTTTCAAACAATATTGAGTTTCAACTTTCAATCCAGCAACTTTGTCACAGATTCAGAAATAAAATCTTGGATTTAGCTCATGCTGCAATGACAATTAGGTCAGTCAGGAAATCCATGACTTTTACAAGCCGATCGCCTGTCTGATTATCAAAGATATTAATGATTGGAATTACACTACAGTCTATTGGGGAAAACGAGTATGGCAAAACCGGTCACTACCTTATTGAGGCACTTTTGAAGCGCAATTTTTGTTATAGGGCTTCAATATTACACCATATCACAGACACTGATAACATGTAGGGCCATGCATCTCAGATTTTAAATTGTTAAACGATGCCTTTAAACCAATGAAATTGAACTATGGAAGTTTAGCGTACATGATTTCTCGCTCAAATTTTTTGGTGTCTAGAGGGCGACATATTGTAAACTAGATGGAATTTTGACTGCAGGCAGTCAAAAATATGATGCCCTCCCCATAGAGCAATTTTACAAACCAAAACGGAAGCAATTTTTAAAATTAAAGTTTGATTGAAATCCATCTGTCGGTTTTAATGATAATGCATTCACAAGCTATTTATAGTCATACATAATGAGCCCCATGACCTTTGACCTGATGACCCTAAAATCTAATCAGTTAATTGGCTCTGCAAGAAACATGTATACCGCGCGGTACATGTCTTGAGTTTGATAGTAATCTGCCTATTGGTTCTCATGATAATGCGATCACAAGCTATTTGTGCATACATAATGAGCCCTGTAACCTTTGACCTCGTGAATCCAAAATCTAGTCAGTTCATTGGCTTTGGAAGATACATACATGATTTAAGTTTGGAGGGAATCCATCAATAGGATCTTGAGATAACGCAATCACCAGAACAGGACAGACGGACGGACGGACGGACATACGGACGGACGGACAACCAGAAAACATAATGCCTCCGGCTACTTTGTAGCAGAGGCATAAAAATGTACGCTTATTCGGCGCAAGATGGCGCTTTATCTCCAATCTCCACGAGTATTACCAATACAAACAACGGAAGCTCGCAGTGCAGTGCGGCCGTCAGCAGTGGCTATACTAGGGAGATTTCACAAGCTCAACGTGGACAGAGAATGTGTGGTTCATTTTGTATCAGCAGGGTGACCGCTGAGGTACTAAAATCTAGAACGTTTGTTTGCCAAAACCTACAGTCGTTCTCAATGACGCCCCAAGTGAATCAACAGTCAATCAGCGAGCTTGCACTAAAGATGGTATGGGAACTTCATCGTTTTATTACGAAGGATGACAAAATTCAATGTGAACGGCTCTTCAGTGAGTTTTTTCCTTTGATTATTGTTTCTTAACTATAACAATGTGAATATGGATATTGGATAAACATGAGTTGTTTTAAAACTAGATGATGAATTGTTGAAATATGATAAAAAGCCGTTTTGTGGCGTGGTTGAGACAAGTTGTGCTAGTCGTGTAGTCCCGTCTGTACTGTATTGTGTGTCAGGGAATAGGCCATTTTCGTAATGTAATCAAATTATACGTCTTTGTGAAATACGAATTATTTCATTCACCTGATAAGAATAATAGTATTTCATTACCGGTAGTCAGATTGCAAATCGCATATATGAAGGTAGGACAAGCCATAATGTTTTTTTCAACCAGGTACAGATAACATCTAATGTATGTAGTTTGGATTCTGTCTATTGAAATACTATTATTCTTATCAGGTGAATGAAATAGTGTGTATTAAGGCACTTCACAAAGACGTATGCTTTAAATTTGGTTACGTTACCAAGGGCGGTCTGTGTGCGACGGCTGTAACCCCGAGTGCTCCAGGGTCGTAGAAGGTCTGTCTGTCATTGAGCGAAAACTCGCTACTAGCTGCGCTGGTAGTACCGGTGTTGCACGAGGCCGCCGCATATCTGCTTTAGCTAGAGGCGATTGCACAAAGACTGATTTGACATCGAGAAGTTTTTTGTTGTGAGGGAAAATGCTGACTTAAATAAATGATAATGAGAAGGCTCGCGGGGGCTCTTTTGGGGGGAAGAGTCACATTGGACAAAAAATTAATTTGAGAACTGCATGTATGAGAGATATATATATATATATGCGGGTGAGTCAATATATATGATATATAATACATAGATAAATATATAATAAATATATGAAATAGTTGTGCGCATGCGAGGTGAGTGTATGTTTGCGTGTGTGTGCGTGTTTACCTGTGTACATGGTGCATGATGTATGTGCTAATTCATTTAGCAGGTGGGCTGTGTAACGTACAGACCACCTTATGAATTCGTTAGAATTGCCTTTATTTATTATTTTTAAATATTTTTCTTACTTCTAAGCACTTTTTTTTGTGAACAAAATAACACAAAAATGACTTAATCAAATGCCTTGAAATTTGGCACACATATGTACAGGCATATGTACGAGGCACAATAACGTTTTTAACATTGACCTTCACTGATGACGTCACCTAGGCGCCATTTTGTAAAATGTTACGAAAATCAACTCATGATCATATCTTCATAACCGAAAGGTATTTCTCATTCATATTTATCATGATCAAGATCAATATCCGCCAGGTCAATTGCAGGTCAAATAACGCGCGTGCGCGTACCTCCGCGCGTCAATGCGCGCGTAAAATTTTGAAATGCTCAAAATCATCTCAAAATCATTTTGCATACGTTTCAGGCCATTCTAAGCATTTTATAAAAAAAAAAATAGCGCACACTCGCATGCGTGCGCGTTTTTGCGCGTAAAACTATTGCACAAAATAGAATCGCCATTTTTTTTCTTTAATAATATCCCACATTTTTTTACAAACAAATTGATAGCATGTTTATTTCTTTATGACTCTTAATGACGGAATGATCAACCGTTAAACATAAATTTCCGTGCACGTGAGCTCTTGTAATACAAAGCATATATAGGCAAAACATGCCTATGCAAAATCCATTGTAGTTCTTTAGGATGCAAGGTGACCCCAATTTTGTTTTCATATTTTGATAGAGTACGAGTCGGAAATATGATTTCATGTCTCATTTGACCCTCAATTAACTCATGACGTCATCATAATGGCCTCCGAACTCAAAATTTCAATTTGCATATTATGACGTCAGCATCTTTGTAAAAATTGATAATTTTTCTTCATTTTGACAAAGGCATCATGGCTTATTTTTGCGATTAAAGGAGGCATATCAATTTTTCACATTTTGCGCGTAATCTCTATGGGACATGATTTTTTCTAAAAACTCGATTCTACATTCCCGTCTTTCGCGAACAATATCTCTGTCGTTTTAGCTTCATTTACGCTGAGACAAAAAGCTATCTCAGATGTACCCTTCATTTTTTCTCAATTTTTTGTTGGATCAGCCCACCTATACTTGTTCCAAACAAGTATTACAAATCTAGTTTTAAATTACCTGTGAAGAGGGCCCGGATTGAGCTCCACATCCCCTGCTTTAACAAGCAGTAACTCAGTCAGGTACGGCTGCTGTGATAACATCACATCAACTGTTCCTTTCGAGCTATCTGTTTTGTAGCATGATGATCTTGATGATCTATTTGCAATCTCCTGCAAATTAAATAATACAATAAGTCCAATAAACTAAGAAAAAATAAAGTGTACAGGGCATCAAATTAGCTGATAGGTGATTAGTCCAAAGGAGCAATCTAAGTATATCAGACATTTGCTCCAATGAAGTTTTTACTTGGGCTTCAAAGTTGTTGAGGCTAAAAAGTTACGGTTTGGAGGAATTGAAGGACTTCTATTAGTGTTGTTAATTCCTTGTATTTCTTACTAGGGCATTGGCTTGAATATTCAAACTTTACCAACGAGCAATTGTTGCGGAGCATATAATGTCATGATTTAGATTTACCTTCACATATACATGTACATGTATCTACACATAACACACTGATTGTTTTTCTCAAATGTCAGTTCAATTAAAATAAAGAAGAATGAAATAAAAAAAATGATCAGAAAGCCTGCTTTACCTTTCCACCAAAGGGTCCATGTTGTACGGCATCACTGTCTAAGCTAGATGTAGGTGAAGTTTTGTTGTCCCCTTGCCTAGGTGATTCAAGTTCAACACCAGTAAGTGTCTTATTGGTGTAGGAATGTCCTGTAAGTGGCTCATTGGTATAGGAACTTATGGGTGTTAGTAACTCCTGGATGTAGGAATCTCCTGGTGTAAGTGACTCATTGGTGTAAAGATCTCTTGGTGTCAATAACTCTCGGATGTAAGATTCTCTAGGTGTAAAGAAGTCCTGGATGAGGGAGTCTCCTGGTGTAAGTGCCTCATTGGTGTAGGAATATCTTGGTGCTAATAACTTGTGGATGTACGAGTCTCCTGGCGTAAGTGGTGTATTGGTAAAGGAATGGCCTGGTGTAAGTGACTCATTGGTGAATGAATCTCTTGGTATAAGTAACTCCTGGATGTAGGAATCTCCTTGTGTAAGTGACTCATTGGTGTATAAATCTCTTGGTGTCAGTAACTCCCGGATGTCAGAATATCTAGATGTAGGTGTAAGGAAGTCCTGGGTGTAGGAGTCTTCTGGTGTAAGTGGCTCATTAGCGTAGGAATCTGTTGGCATCGGTATGTTGTTAGTGTAGCAATCTCCATGTGCTAATAAATCTCGAATGTAGGATTCCCCTGGCCTTAGTAATGTATTGGTGAAGGAATGGCCTGGTGTAAGTGACCCATTGGTGAATGAATCTCTTAGCGTAAGTAACTCCTGGATGTAGGAATCTCCTTGTATAAGTGACTCATTGGTGAATGAATCTTTTGGTGTAAATAACTCCTGGATGTCAGAATATCTACATGTAGGTGTAAGGAAGTCCTGGGTGTAGGAGTTTTCTGGTGTAAGTGATGTATTGGTGAAGGAATGGCCTGGTGTAAGTGACACATTGGTGAATGAATCTATTGGCGTAAGTAACTCCTGGATGTAGGAATCTCCTTGTGTAAGTGACTCATTGGTGTATAAATCTCTTGGTGTCAGTAACTCCCGGATGTCAGAATATCTACATGTAGGTTTAAGGAAGTCCTGGGTGTAGGAGTCTTCTGGTGTAAGTGGCTCATTAGCGTAGGAATCTGTTGGCATCAGTATGTTGTTAGAGTAGCAATCTCTATGTGCTAATAACTCCTGAATGTAGGAGTCCCCTGGCGTAAGTGATGTATTGGTGGAGGCATGTCGTGGTGTAAGTGACTCATAAGAGTAGAAATCTCTTGGTGCTAATAAGTCCTGGATGTAGGAGTCTCCCAGCGTAAGTGATGTATTGATGCAGAAATGTCCCGGTGTGAGTAATTCATTGGTATAGGAATCTTGAGGTGTAATTAACTCCTGGATGTAGGAATCTCTTTGTGTAAGTGGTTCAATGGTGTAGGAATCTCTAGATGTCAATACCTCTTGGATGTAAGAATCTTCTTGCGTAAGTGTTATCTTGGTGTTGGAATCTATTGGTGTAAGTATCGCACTGGTGTAGGAATCTGTTGATGTTAACAATGCCTGGATGGAAGAATCTTTTGGTGCAAATAACTTCTGGATGTAGGAGTCCCTAGGCCTCAGTGACTTATTGGTGTAGGAATGTCCATGTGGAACTAACCCGTAAGTGTAGGAGTCTCCTGGTGTGAGTGACTCATAAGTGTAGGAATCTCTTTGGGTTAGTAACTCCTGGATGTAAGATTCTCTTGGTGTAAGTAACTCATTGATGTCGGAATCCCCTGTTGTAAGTGACTCACTTGTGTAGGAATCTCTTGAAGTAATCATTTCCTGGATGTAGCCGTCTCCAGGTGAAAGTGACTCATCGGTGTGAGAATTCACTGATGACTCCTGAATGCAATAATCTCTAGGTGAAAGTGACTCACAAGTGTAGGAATCTCTTGGAATCAGTAACTCCTGGGTGTGGGAATCTTGTGTTGTTAATAACTCATTGTTGTTGGAATCCCCTGTTGTAAGTGACTCACTTTTGCAGGAATCTCTTGGAGTTAACATTTCCTGGACATGAGAATTTACTGATAATATCTCCCGGATGTAAGAATCTCTAGGTGTAAGTAACTCCTGGATGCTAGAATCTCTAAGAGTAAGTGACTCACAAGTGTAGGAAACTTTTGGTGTAAGCAACCTGTTGGTGCAATAATCTTTTGGCTGAAGTATCTCAATGATGGCAGAGTCTCTTGGCATTAGTAAATCTTTGATGTCAGAATCAGATAGCATATCATCTTTACTAGCATCAGCTGACATATGTAGCTCTCGGAAGCATGAATCAGAATGTATAATCAACTCCCTGATGTTTGAATAGTTCGATGTAAACATGGTAAGATCTTCAACACTAGAGTCACATGCTGTATTTTGGTCCTTCCTACAAGAATCTGTAAGAGAGAGCAGATGTCTAATGTTTGAATCAGTTGGTGTCAGCAAATGTTTAATACATGTTTCAGAAGGGGTGAGTATCTCCTTGATATGAGAATCACTTGCTTTTAATAAATCTTGTATGCACTGATCACATGAAGTTAGTAAATCCTTGATATCTGATGAGTTTCCTGACGACCGAATGTTCGCAGTTTTATGAGGACATCCCTTGGTATCAGGGCCATCTTTTCTGCTTTTGTCATCTTCGGACTCCTCTCCACAATCACCCCTTTTTGCTTCAAGTCTCTTGCAAAGAACCTTCAATCTTCGAATCCTTTCTTTAAGCAATCTTTCTCTCCTCTCCTTAACCTCATACTCCCTAATCCAATGAATGAATGTTCCGATTCGGACCCTCCACTCACTTAGTGATACAGGCATCTTGGCAAATCAATTGACATAGTCACATGAACAAGCCACGATCTGGAAGAAAATAAATGTAGATAGGTCTACATTAAGTAAAGAAATATAGCATTTGGTAACGTATAAAGTAACACATTTATGGACAATGGTCAACTGAAAGCGCAATTAAATAACAAGAAAAGAACAGTCGAGCTGAATCACAACACATTGTTTCAGTTACCAGGTAAAACTACCTGATAACTTTTGTTTACATATAAGTAATGACTGGGGAAAATATCAGTAGCAGTAGTAGTAGCATGAGAAGTAGTAATAGTAGTTGTTGTAATAGTAGGAGTAACTTGTTAGTAGTTGAAGTAGTACATGTAGTAGTAGCAGTAGTAGTAGTAGTAGTAGTAGTAGTAGTTGTGAATTTTGCCATAGTTGCATTGCTATTTGGATACACACTGTTGGTGGATATTGAAGGCGGCCCCAAGCCCCTTGGAGGTAATATACCCCGTTTGAACAACTTTAGCTCTCCTTTTCATGTAAGTGATTCTTACTAATTTTGGTTAGAAATATCCAGCCATGGGCTTTCAAGAAGAAGAAGTACATGTGAAGTTACTGCCACTGAGGAACTGTGGGAGGTCCATAGTTTACATACCTCATTTGAACAACTTAAGATCTCCCTTGCCTAAGAATGATTCCTACCACGTTTGGTGAAAATCTAGCCATGCATTTTTTTAGACAAAGTAAAAAATGTACTAACCAGAGGGGTATTTTCTGGGAGGGGGATGGGGGAGGGGTGCTACTCCTAGTAGGGGCCCCACAATAAGGGACCTAATCCCATCTCATTTTGCATCAGGACGATTTGTTGAAACAGTAGGGCAATTTGAGGGTGCTGCTCCAAAGTACCCAGCAGGGGCATGTATAAAGTTAGGTCTTTTTCACATACTGTAACAAGGGAAACGCTCTCGGAGGTCTCGCCTGCATTACGCAATTTGATATGATGAAAAATTGAGGTTGGAACATTATTTATAGGCAGGGTGGCCAATTAGCAGGCCCCCCAAAATGAAATCCTTTGAATATAATCACATTTTGAAGTGAATATTGACATGGGGTGCGTTCAATCAAATTTTTGAAGCTAGAATCACAAGCATGAATCACAAATCAAAACGCCATTACAAAAAACAAGGTCACTGCGGTTAGCGTTCAAGCGATTTTTCATCAACGCTGATTCAAGCGGTACGTACCTCCAAGGGGGCTTGCGCAGTTTGACCAAGGGACTTGGCGCGCGCTTTCTAAAATTGTTTTTTTCGGACGACTGTCGACTGCTGTTTTGAGCATAGATCGCAATAATAGTACAAAGAATGTGAAGGTGA
>BEXV01004073.1:20437-32301 GCA_003118195.1 Hemicentrotus pulcherrimus | reverse complement strand
TCTGATCTTGTTATTTTAACTTTACATGAATCAGCCTCCTCTGTTTTCAAATCTGGTCCTTTTATATGTCGAAAATAATCCATTATCTCACTTTTGTTTTTATTTAATGAACATTATAATTTCGAATAGAATTGATGAACACAATTCATTATCTTACTCATATTATGTTCACTTTTCCTTCCTATCTTTAAAGAAGTTATCGATTGTCTAACTGCATTTTGCTTCTCCATCTCTAAAAAATATTTTACTTCGTTTCTCCTTTTTCGTAATACTACACTGGAGCTTTTACTCGTGCACTGTATTATGATATTGTTCTATTTTTCTCCTTAAACCTATTACATCTTCTTTTTTCCCCTCCCATTCATCAATTCTTCATATTTTCTTTCTAGAATCATGATCTCAGCATTTTCCTTTCTTTTTAATTGTTTTGCCAAATATAGAGAATATTCCTACATTTTTATTTTACACAACCTCGAACGTATGATATATCTTTGTCATATTCTAACATTTCTTTCGCAAAAGTAATGGTATTTACAATTGAAGATTTATATTCTTCATTAAAGAAAGGTGAATTGTTAAACTTCCACTACTCGGATTACATTATCAATAGCCATTGTAATACAAACTGCGCAATGGTAAGCACATAAAGCTACAGGTTTTAAACACGTCCCTCTTAGATAATGACGTTAACCATCCGCAACAAGCCACAAAGACATAGAATCTTTTATTTTTATAAACTTCTTATTATATGTTTTTTTGTTCAGTCTAAATACTTAGGTCGATATTCAAAATGATGTATGCTTGTCTTTTAAGTGTTATTTTTTCAAAAAAGTCTTTAGCTTATTATGTTGAGAACAGCTGATGTTTTGGCATATTTTAAGTCCCGACTTTCTCCAATAAGTTTTTCTTGAAAACAAAATATAATTTAATACTGTTACTGTAAAAACACATAATCAAACTATATATCTGGTTAATTAAGATACTTTAAAGCGATACTGAGGTGATGAACTTTCCTGGTGTACTATTTATGGCACAGCGCCATCTCATGGTACACTGTCAAACAGTGGGTAACCCAATAATTCATTTCCACTTCGCAGACAGAGGCCTCGATGCGAGAACCAACAGCGCAGCTTCGGAAGCAACAAGAAATGGTACCATAATGCTACAGTGTCCTGAGAGGGCGCTAGAGGGGATTTTGCGGCAGTGCTTCCAGTACAGTATGGCTCTAACACATTATTCCAGGGACGTGTGAGCGACTTTCAAAGTTGGGGGACCAAGAAAAAAGGGCACTTTCTGGAGAAAAAAGGGGCACCTTCAAAGGGAAATCTCAAAGCGAAAACATACACTCTTTTAGACATTGGTATTTACCCCTACATTGTGAATTCACATTATCAGGGATGATTTCAACATTTGTTTCACTTTAAACACCATACAAGATATCGCTTAAGCATCATGCTGGAAAAAAAAATATTTGCGAGCGAGCGAAGCGAGTGAGGAAAATTTGTAATATTCGTGAGATCGCAGTGCAAAAAATTACAACTTATAAAGAGGCAAAAACCCAATCCTGATGGGGTTATAAGAACATTCTTATAACGGAAGACTGAAAAGGCCTTTGATAAGTAACATAAGTATATCATCTATATATGTGTGCGAGCGTAGCGAGCGACCTTTGGGAAAAATTGCTCTTAGTCGCTTGAAATTTGGGGTGCGTTTAATAATGAGAGGAAAAGGGGCACTTATCACAAAAGAAAAGGAGCATGTGTCAAAGTACAAAGAGTAACTATCAGAGGTGAAAATGGGGCACTTCTTACACCCTCAAAAACAGGCACTCACCAGGGATGAAACAAGTCAGTCATGAGAATAGGAAATGGGTATTTGTCGACGGAAAAGAAGCCCCATTAGATAGGGGCATTTATAGGAGGTGAAAAGAGACATTTAAGAAAAGGGGATAGGTCCAGTATTAGAAAGGAAAAGGAGCACGTATCATTGTTAAAAGGGAAAGTATCAGAGGTGAAAAGAGGCACTTATTGCATCTGAAAAGTGGCAATGACCAGATATGAAAAGGGGCACTTATGCGAATGAAAAAGGGTCACTTAAATAAAAGAAATCGTATCTTAAAAAGGGTTAATTAACCAGAGAAGGGGCTTATTTTTAATGGAACACTTATCATTAGGAAAAGGGTCACTTTTTAGAAAGGAAAAGGGGCATTAGGTGAAAGAAAATGGGCACCGATCAGATTTTAAAAGGGCACTTTTCGGAGGGTAAGGGGGGCACTTATCTGAAGTGTAAAAGAGTATCTTCCCGTACCTGGAAAGCGTCGTTTACCAGAAAAGGGGCACTTATGAGAAGGGTAATGGGACTCTTTTTTAATGGGGCACTTATCATTAGGAAAAGGGCCCCTTATTAGAAAGAAAAATGGGCACGTGTGAAAATATAAGTTGCGTTTATCCGAGTCAAAATGGGGGTAGTTATTAAAAGGGGAAGGTGCACTATCTACAATGAAAATGGGGCACTTGTCAAATTGATACAGGCACCTCTCAGATTTGAATAGGGCAATTATCAGAGGTGAGGGGGCTCTAATCAAATATGTAAAGCTGCAATTATCGTACCTGAGGATAATGGGAAATGGACATTTATTGTAAAGAAAAGAAGGGAATTTGGCGAAATAAAAGGGACACGTGTCCAAATAAAAGGGGCACTTATTAAAGTTGAAAAGGGGAAGAGGCAATCTTACAAATTAATTTGGGCACTTTTCAAAGTAAAAGGGGCACTATTCCTATGTAAAAAGGGACACTTTTCGGGTTCTTAAAAAAGTGGGGGCATCATCCCCCCCCCCCAGGAGGGCCGCCTCTGCATTATTTTCTGTAGATATTGTAATTGAGCATTTGGTTATAACCGCTGACAGTTTCTTCACAAATTGAGGGTATGGACCTTGTAAATAGGATGAGGGTTTCAAATATATATGAACAATTATTACACAACTTTCATAATGACCTTTATATGATAACGGTCTAACTAGACTGGCTTTTAAAGTCACAGCATTGCAAACATTTGCTACTAAACTCATGATAACCATAGTAGTGTTTTGTTTTTCTTTACCTCTTACCAATGTGTTTTATTTCACATATTTCATATTTCATATAAATTTACATCAATTCACATTTCAACATAATGAAAAAAGACAAAAGTAATGAAATAAACGGCTATAACCTTGATATTTCTTTAATAATTTCGTTGATTTTAGTCAATACAAAACTATGTTTATTTGCTTCATAATATCGCAGTTTCAATCGAAAGTAATAAACAGACTTTTACTATAGTACTCTTTACCATTATACCGAAGTTGGATATACATTATATATATATTATGTATTGGTTTAAAATTTACATGAAGTTTATCACAAAGTTTATCACAAAGTTTTCTTTTTTCAATAAAATAACCCTTAACTAATGCTTTTTGTATAATATATTCATTTGTTCATGAACATTATTATAAAATAATTTTTCAATAATTTTCCAAAAAACTCGAACCTTGTTATATCTTAACGAGACATGAACAGCTGTTTCCGTTTCCTTCTTTTTTTAAACATATAGCAAACGTTTTATTGTCCATTATACGCTATCTGCATGGATTAGGTTTTGATAGAAGTATATTATGTAATACTTTAAAATTAACTTGCTCAATGATATTATTTCCTGTTTGTTGAAATTAAAAATTGTATACTTTCTGCCTAATATAATGCACTGCTTTTTAGTGGATCCCCCCAAAAAAAAAAAATTTCCTCAGAAATTAAGAATTTCTTGTAATAATTTTATTATGTGCAAAGTGTATTTGTATAGTTTCCAGAAAAAAATGAATTATGTATGAAAAAATTAAAACAATGTAATATCTTTGTTTACCTTTCTGTTGGAAATGAAATAAATATGAATATGAAATGAATATAAATATTAATGTTTCGTCTTGAAACTAAATATATCAACAAAATCTCCTGAACTACTACTATCCAATTTAAATTGTTTTGTTTACTACTTAATTGAACATTCTTTCGAATGCATAATTTATATAACCAATAGGATGGAAAACATTTCTTCAATTCTGCGTATTCGAACTCAAATAATAATTGATTAATACCAACTTTACTATATAATGAAATCGAATCTTTCCAATTACCATGTTGTAATCACATGCTTTACTTAACAACTTTCAGCTACGTACTACTCAAAAAACAATTAGATGTAGAGCTCTAATATGATTGTTTTTCCATAATATCTCTTCTAATTCTGTTACCCCAACTAAATATATGCATTCTGACCATGCAACAAGAAGATTTTTGATCTGACAGTCTATTTTGTTTACAAAGTATTTTCATACTTTTCTTATTCAAATTATATTGCAAGATATCTGGAAAAATTCTAATCATTTCGATACAATATCTGAATAATGATTTCTATCTACAAGTTTGTTCACCCAATAATTTGCCCATTCAAGATAAATATGAAGAATTTATTTTGATTCCACGTCTACCATATCAAGACCACCATCTAACTTTTTATTCATACACACATTTCTGTTCACTCTCTCTTTTTTTTTTAAACCCCCCCCCAAAAAAAAAGCATGAATACTTGCATGCAATGATTTAATACAACATTTAGGAGCATGTACTTTAGTTGCCGTATAAACAATTTATGAAACGATTAAGGCTTGGATTTTTTTTAAACACTTTACTACAAAATGTTGATATTCCCTGTTTCCAGTTTTTTGAATATATTTTGAATATGTCCAATTTTTTCATCCCAAATTAAAAATCAATTTTCCGTTTAATTTTCTCCGATATATATTCCCCAATATTGTATTTTCTGTTTAATATTTTCCCCACATTCTCCATCCGCATAATCTGTATTCATCTTCATCACGTTCAGTCTTATCCCAATTTACTTGAGGACCTGCCACTGCCCCAAAATGTCTGATCTCTTGCACGACATTGGTCGATGATTTTGAACTATTTACAGAAACGGTTGTGTCATCTGCAAATTGAGACACTTTTAATTCGGACATTGCAGAACGTGATATATCAATTCCTTTTATATCTTTATTTTGACGGATCTTACATGCTGGAAATTCAGCTACATTAACGAAAAGTAAAGGGTTCCTTCGACTTATGAATGGTGGTGGTGGTTATTTTTACCTGACTGCTAAGAAAGTATAAATGATTGTAAGTAAGCAACCAGACGGCCGACGGCTTTAGGTCCTCTCCAAGGGACATGGTAATGAGGATGTATGCCTTACCAAAGGGCACTAACGCATCGTCTTGGTTTCGAACCCGGGTCACCGGATTACGAAACCACTGCTCTACCGACTGAGCTATCATCATTATCATTAATCTTTTGGAAGGTCATTAAGCATATTTAACCATGTCATCATCGACGCTCTTCACACTGTTCACATTAAGGACGTACTTCTAAAACAATGACCCAACTTAAACCTTCCCTGTATGTTAAATAGAAGTGAAATAGAAGTTAATTACCGGTAAACGATTATATGTCAACTGAGCATTGTTTAGTGGCACTTGTATCAATAGAGACATTGCTAGTCTCATTTAAGGCCGCAAAGACAGATTGAAGTCTGATCGACGGTACGTTCCAAAATAGTTCTTTGAGAGCCTGTTTGAAGTTCGGGTTCCTGGCGGCGTAGATGATAGGGTTTGCACAGGAGTTGACGAAAGCAAGGACTACGAAGGAGCGGTAGAGGGGGCTGTTGAAGTGCGAGAAGTCGATGAAACCGACGGTGAAAGCGAGGAAGCCAAACTGATCAGGCGTCCAGCAGATGATGAAGATAACGACAACTATACATGTAAAGAGCATTTCGACGACGCGACGTCTGGCCCGCAGAAAATGTTCATTCGGTCGCTGGCTCTGGTTTTCGGCGGAGGAAGGCTTCACAAGGGCGCGCTCACGTAGGGTTCGGATGGTGAAGACATGAGCTAGGATCATGACTGATACGGGTACCAAGTACTCTGCGATGAAGTAGAAGACTCCGATGAACTTCTGGAAAGATGGCGTCGTGAAGCAAAAAGCACATTTTCCGTCGACGATGTAGTGGACGTAGAAACTGACGGTGTTGATGACCAAGGAGATGAGCCAAATGCGACCGATTGCGAGGGAGGTTGATCTGGAGGTAAATAAACGCTGGAATTGAAAAGGGTACCTCACAGCCATGAGCCTTTCGATTGAGATGGTGGTGAGGGTAAATATGGATGCGCAGATGGATGTCCACATGAGGGAATTGGAATGGATGATCCGACAGTAGAGCTGTGCTGCTACGGTGTTTGGAAGTGTCTTCACTTGAGCGTGAGGAATGATGAACACCGACGTCAAGAAGTCGGCCAGAGCCAAACCAGCGATCAGGGTATCGGTGGAGCAAAGCTTTCTCTTGACACGGAAGAGTACCAACATCACCAGGGAGTTTCCGATGATGCCAGCGATGGCTAGGATCAACTGAATGACATCCCACCATTGCCAAGTGATGGGTATCCATGACCACACGGCTGGTACCACTGCGTTGATGGAGTTGGTAACAGTTACATTTTCATGTTTGCGCGTGTTATGTAAAAGTCAGACGGCATGAGCGGCGGTGTATCAGTCTTTATTGTCGAATTAACTCCCGTAATACTCATTTCCATACGTGCCGTGCTTGAAAAACCCAATCAAGAAGTTCAATAGGTATGATGGTCTGTGAATGTAAGATTTTTTTTTTCTTCAGTCAGTCAATCGCATGTTATCTCCGTGCATACAGAAGCTTTGGAATATGAAACTTTCGCGATTTTTTGAGGAAATAAACTTTTGCGACTGTGCACAAATGTTGTATCGGTTGTGGTTATTTGTGTAATGTTCTTTATAAATTCACCGTTGTCCAAAGCTTCAATTGATCGTTTAAAAATTAATAAAATCTAAAGTGGAATCATGTGCCTCGTTTTCCTGTTTTGTTCTGTAAGAGGCAAAATGTGAAAGTAAGAACATAAGCACGTATCAGTCGTGTCGAAACGTATTTAACGACAGGTTTATATACAACGGGACAAGATTTAATATCGGTAACCTTGGGTACTCTGCCACTAATTAATGATCTTCTTTTGTTTAAGGAATATCTCTTGAAAAAATGACCGAGAGCAGTGCAGTAGACACGCAAAATGTCTTTCTGAAGGTGCGGTTATCTATTCGATACGGGTAATATTGTACGCGTGTCTATGCCAGTGACGAGGGTATATCGGACAAAGGTAAAGTATTGTTTTGCTTAAGATTCGAACCTATGATCCGCATTTTAGTGACTCGTCCACTTTTAACCTCAACTTCTCTAAAAGATAATCCGGCAGCAGTGACTAATTAGATAAGCCCTTTTTTGGACTCTCCTTACAGGGACTGCTGGTGTGACAAACGGTCAACAATTATCTGGCTCTTGTTGCACATTATTTACAAGAGAGAGGGGAAAATAAAGAAAACACCGATGTAGACTACATTTTGTGTAGCTTCTCAGGAAAAAAATCATTGACGCACAGGTAAGGCTAGAGAGCAGTCAAAGTCCGGTAATCACTTTTACACACTAAGAAAAAATTGTGCAACTATGCACCTTTAGGTGTTCAAACCGATGCAACAATAGCAGCACCTTTTAGGGGTTAAATCATGCACCCTTTAAGGAGGGAGCCAGATTGCACTTTTTAGGACACATGTTAGTACCCTTAATGGTTCAATCCTGCTACTTTAAGAGTGCAAACCAATGCAATAGCAGCACCTTTAGGGGTTCAGTCCTGCGCCCTTTAAAAGGTGCAATCCTTCTCCACTCGAGGAATACTCGTGATATTTGCTCGTACACAAATACATATTAAACATGCATGTTGTTTATTCGTTAATAATCATATGATCATTATATCTATTGCTAAACCGTGAATTTAATTGCAACATGATCAGACAAAATAAATTATTTTGTCTAATAATCTATTTGTTTAATAATTGCCGAAGGAAAATTCAAATCACAAAATTGATGTGCATTGTCATAATTTGCTTAACAAATCATGATAAATGTATTTTTATGTGAACACGTGTAAATTAATCATGAAGATTCAAGCAATACGCAATCTTTTATTTTGCACCCTTTTTCGTCGATAGGGTTCATCTTTGTGGGAAGGGAGCAACATCTTGTATTGCACCCTTTTTTAAATCCCTTTTCCTTCAAAAGGGTTCATTTTTATGTAAAGGGTGCAAACTCTGATTTTGCACCCTTTTTTCTTAGAGTGTAAGATAGTTGTCCGGGGGGTAGTTGCCCTAGAGGATGGTTGTCGTAGGGGTAATTGTTTGGGGGTAGTTGTCCGGGGGGTAATTGTCTAAGGGGTCATTGTCAGGGGTAGTAGAGGTAGTTGTCTGGGGAAAGTTGTACGGGGGTAGTTGTCCTGGGGTAGTCGCCCTGGAGGGTTGTCACCCTAGGGGGTAGATGTCCTAGAGGTAGTTGACTGGGGAAAACGACAATCTCGCAAACATAGCGATGTTATGCTGTTCCATATTCATATCAAACGGTGCACATATTAGGGGCAGAGGGGCAGGGAGGGGGTCAGGGAGGTAAAAAGTATGATTGTGTAAAAAATCTCAAAAATCCTGTAAAGGCTGAAAAAATGATCACTTTCCCCAGCCTCAATCAACAAGGATCAAGTCAAAACGTGGGGGTATTACAGACAGATTTTTGACGGAGAGGCATGTACCCTTGTGTCCCCACCTGGATTCGCCAATGTCACTGTCTCCTCTCTCCTGTTTCTACTTGTATCCTCTTCCTGGTTGACTCGCATCCTTCCGCGTTTTCCACAGTTTGCCTATAAAACATTATATCACGCGTCATACTTCTATACAATTTCTTGATCTCATAAAAAGTCAATACGGTATAGTGTAATTATTCTTCACCTCTTCCTATTGCAAAATAATTGGCAGACAAATTATAACCTCTACCATTGGTTCGACTTTTACAGAAAACAATTTTACAATTACATCTACTATCATGTTTAAAGTGTTGAAAATAGCATCTGATTACTTTGCCACCTCTTTCTCTCAAGTCACCTGTTTGGAAGAGAAAAATAGAGTGGATAAAACGTAGATAGAGGACGGTAGACCATTCGCTATTAAACAATGCACACACAGAGTTGCTGGCAAGACAAATGGCAGACTTACATCGACATTTGTGTGTGTTCGATCAAAATTTTAAAAATTCATGTTACTTATACGTGTATATGTACTATATGCCTATCATCATTACAAATAAAGGGGGTAAGAAGTTGGGGTGAAATTTTGGTAAGAAAACTTTGACACTTTAAGCAATTTTTAAAAAACACATACAAAATATCGTCGGTTTTTTAGCGTTATGTTTTGAATACGAAATTCTGTGGCAAAAAAAGCTTATCCCCCCCCCCCGTCTCTTTTGTTTCCGGGGGATGGTGTGCGTCCCCTGTACCCTCCCACTGTATAAGAAATCAGAGTGATTTTGTTTACTTCTTAATGCCTAATTTATGATTGCTTTTGTTCTATTGCATTATTAAAGTGTAAATGTAGGATGGTAATTTGGACAAAAGTACCATGGTTACGATGGTACATTTTTGTAAGGGATATACCATTTCCAGACGGCGGTTGAATTCGATAACTCAATTCAATATCATACACATTGTCGAGTTGCGATATGATTACAACCTAACGACCTTGGTAACAATAATTGTTTTTGCCAGGTAGGCTAAGTATACCATACTTTCGTCGGTAGTTTTTACAGTTTTGATATACCCTTCTCTCTCTCTCTCTCTCTCTCTCTCTTTCTTACTGTAACAGTGTGTGATACACAGCTTGTTTTTATACTACTAGTTGCCTCCTATTAATGGGGAATTCCATTCTTGTACTACCACATACTATTGGATCACTTTTAAAACTGAAAAAGAATGAAATTTCAGCTATATGAATTGATCACTTTAATCGATTGACAGCCACATCATCATCATCATCATCATCATCATTGTCATCTTCTTCTTCGTCTTCTTCTCCTTATTCTTTATCTTCTTCTTCTTCTTCTTCTTTTTCTTCTTCTTTTCTTTTTCTTCTTCTTCTTCTTCTTTTTCTTCTTCTTTGTCTTCTCCTTTTCCTCATCCCCCCCCCTATGCTTCTCCTTCGTGTCCCTTCTCTTCCTCTTCCGTCTCTTAGTTTTTTTTTTCTTTAATCTAATGAAAAAGAATGGCTAACCCTTTTGGAAAAAATAAAAACTAACGACAAAAGGGAGAAAAAAAAAATCGAGCAACAGTATACAGTGGCGTATTCTAGGATCCTTAAACGAGAGCGGGATAGAATACACTTTGGATTTGGAGAAGGAATGACCTTGAACAAGCTGAACCCCCCCCCCCCCAACTCTTATTACCAATCATGTGAAGGAATATGTTTTGACTAATACGTGATGATACAAATTCTGGCGGGAAACCGACTACTAAATTATTTATTCATATCGTTGGTTAGTTATTATATCTATCCGGACTGGATAGATATCGCGTAATCCCATGTACATCTTTCTGTGCAACTTTACCAAGACTGGGCCACATTTCCTATCATTTTGATGATTCCCGAACATTGCAGTACACACCAATACTTATATGATGGATGATCAACCTTTTCTGATCGATTCCACGTGTTTCTTTCACAATGCAATCGCCTGACCTGGTCTATACCTGTAATCATTTTTTAATGGGAGTACTGCACTTCAGTTTTAATCATTACAAATTTGTATGTATTAATCATAATTGTCATCATTGTTTAGGGGGAATAGTTTTTGTTTAATGACTGATTGCCAAAACTGCTGGTAGTCAAGAAAAACAACGACATGACCTTCACGTGACAACAGTTTAGCTGTTTTTAGGATTTCCCGGTTAAAGTTTCCGTTTGGATCCTGCTGTCAGATTCGGGGGAGAATTTAGGGCAATTTCACATTCTCCGAATGCCATAAACAGGTAAAGGTCACATTTTGTCACTTTATTATGTCAACATGTAAACCTGAATAATCCAGCTTCTGCTGCTTTTCATGTATAATGACAATTATGATGCATGTATTTTGAAATTACATAATAAACCATTATTAAATTGAATTGAATGAATTGAATTCGATTGGGCTACATTTGAAGGAGTAAATTAAAAAGCTCACTGTTCTTGAGTATTATGAACAGTACTGAGTGATTAGCAAGATAGATGATGCATATCAGGGACCCATGAGACGAACGATATGTTTTTCTTATTCTAATATTTCAATTTTTATGTTTACAGTTAGGCGTACTTCTGTAAATCACCTACATAAAAAAGTAAAACCTATGCAAAAATTTCTATATAATTGGTCTGATGCATGATTTACGTTTGTATGAAGTACATTAAGCGCGATCGTCAACTATTTCAGTTTAGTAACTTCTACGATGGTTGAATTGTTACCATGACAACCACGCGTTAACCCAGACATGTGTCGTCAGATACACGGGTGCCCGACACGTCACTTCTTAATATTTGTATTTTATTGAATGGCTAAAGAAATGACACCTCGCGTAAACTTCACACGGTCGTCTGGTGTGACACCGGATGGTATCGAGCCATACACACATATAAACGGGTATTACATAGAAAGGGTATTTCTATACTAGTAGTGTTGTTCAGGCGATGGCAATTTACACCGGGGTAAAGGTCATGTTAAAGCTTAACTTTAGTACTGGTAATGCGATTGCATTGTAAAAGAAAAGGTGTGGAAAGGATCAGAAACAGTTGATCATGTAGCATGTAAGTATTGGTGTGCACTGCAAGGGTCTGGAGTCGTCAAAATCATA
>BEXV01004073.1:4398-15971 GCA_003118195.1 Hemicentrotus pulcherrimus | reverse complement strand
TATTGACTGGTTATGAGATCAAGAAATTGATATCGAAGTATGACGCGTGATAATAATATTTTATAGGCAAACTGAAGTAAACGAGGAAGAATGTGAGTCAACCAGGAAGAGGATACAAGTAGAAGAGGAGACATGAGACAGTGACATTGGCGTATCCAGGTGGCGGCACAAGGGTACATGCCTCCCTGTCAAACTCTGTCTGTAATACCCACATGTGGTATCATTTCTGTCTCTCACTCTCTCTTTCTCTCTTCCTTTCTGACATTATCAGCGTTGATTGAGTCCTTGTCAGGATTTTTGAGATTTCTACACAATCATACTTTGCATTTTCCCTCTCCAACCCCCTCCCCGCCCCTCCGCTCCGCATAGGTGCGTTTCCTGGAATAAGTAATCATTACTGGGTAAACTTCTGGTACTTGCAGCAATCGTGGAAATAGAGGAAATTATTTTCCTGGACCAATCATCAGACTGCATGCACGATTTGGGTCACTTGTTATAGTTGGCGAAAAACAAAGTTGGGCTCATTATATTCCTTCTGAATGAACTTGATCGCGACAATCGTTTGGAAACGGATGAAAGTTTCGTGTTTGTTTAGTTGATCCGAGGAAGGTTTATCAACTAGTGCTTTGATTGCTTTCCAGCTTTCTCTCACTTAATTCCTCTTGTGCTCATTCTTGTCTTTATATTTCACGGAAACAGATAGAAACAAAAATCCTGTGTATTTGCATAATAGAGGTAAGTACCGGTCTTGTGCTTTGAATGCTTTGAAGATTTACCTCCATAAAACAAAAAATCTCCTGAAAGGCTCCAACATGTAACCAACCTTTGTTTTTGCTCGTTTCTTGATTATTTATTTCTTATTTTTAAATCTATTGTAAATAATGTGCAATTGCGGACAAGAACCAATTTAGGTATCAACAGATGATTTTTTGACAATTAGCCACACCAGCAGTCCCTGTAAGGAGAGTCCGAAAAAGACTTATCAATTGGATCACTGCTGCCAGATAATTTTTTTTAGAGAAGATGAGGTTTAGTGGATGAGTCACTGGAATGCTGATCGTAGGTTCGAATCTTTAGCAAAACAAGAATTTAACTTTTTTCCGAAGAACCCTAGTCACTGGCATAAACATAATTAAGCATATAATATTACCTATATCGAATAGATTACCGCACTTTCAAAAAGTTATTCTGCGTGTCAACGGCACTGCCTCTTGGTCAAATTTTCAAGGGATGTCCCCTGGTAAAAAGATGGTCATTACTTAAAGGTGAAGACCGGAAGTGGTAATATTGCGGTTCAAGGGTTTGGGTGCAAAATATCCATTCAATATTGTCTAAGTATTGCCCTCAGAGGTTAAGATGGCAGAAACATATGCCCAAATGTTCAATGTTGAAGTACATTCGCGATATCTATCCAGGCCGGATCGATATGTTAATATACCAAATTTATCAATTAGTAGGCGGTTTCCCCGGCAAAATTTGTATCATCACGTATTAGTCAAAACATATTCTTTCACATGATTGTTAATAAAAGCTTCCATTTTTTTTTTGGGGGGGGGGCGTTTCAAAAACTGGTCTGTACCTTTAATGTCAGGGTAGCCGTGAAAGCCGCCTTTAAACATTGTCCTGTTTTATACAAACATGTCGTTTAAAAGTTTCGACACAACCGAAACGTGCTTTCATTCTTACTTTCACATTTAGCCACTCATGAAACAAAGAATGAAAACGAGACAAATGCTTCCACTTTAGACTTAGTATTATTTTGGTCTCAAGTGAGATCTAAAAAATAATTTATGCCATATGTTGTTAATCACTATACAAAAGGAAATCGGGTTGCGAGTCAAACGAGGACAACGGTGTTATTATACAGAACATTAAAGAAATAACCACAACCGCTACAACCCACATTTTTACAAATTCGCAGAAGTTTATTTCCTCGAAAATAGCTACGGTGTATCCTCCCGCGAAAGTTTCATGTAACAAAGTTTCTGTCTCCACAGGGGTTTACATGTGAATTAACGCCTTTGTTTTCTTCTTTAATTCACAGACCATCATACCTACTGAACTATTTGATTGGATTTCTCTAGCACGGCACGTATTGAAATGAATATGACGGGAGTTTCTGCGACAATAAACACTGACACATCTCCGCTCGTGTTGTCTGACTTTTACATAACCTCGCCAGGTCTCTCAACGTTTGGCGCGAACGTGAGCGAAAATACGACCGTTACCAACTCCACCGACGCAGTGGTGCCAGCCGTGTGGTCATGGATACCCATCACTTGGCAATGGTGGGAAGTGATTCAGTTGATCCTTGCCATCGCTGGCATCATCGGAAACTCCCTGGTGATGTTGGTACTCTTCCGTGTCAAGAGAAAGCTATGTTCAACCGATACCCTGATTGCTGGTTTGGCTCTTGCCGACTTCTTCACGTCGGTGTTCATCATTCCTCACGCTCAATTGAAGACACTTCCAAACACCGTAGCAGCGCAGCTCTACTGTCGAATCATCCATTCCAATTCTCTCATGTGGACATCCATCTGCGCGTCCATTTTTACCCTCACCACCATCTCAATCGAAAGGCTCATGGCTGTGAGGTACCCTTTCCAATTCCAGCAGTTCTTTACCTCCAGATCAACTTCCCTCGCAATCGGTGGCATTTGGCTTATCTCCTTGGTTATCAACACCGTAAGTTTCTACGTCCACTACATCGTCGACGGAAAATGTGCTTTTGGCTTCTCGACGCCATCTTTCCAGAAGTTCATCGGAGTCTTCTACTTCATCGCAGAGTACTTGGTACCCGTATCAGTCATGATCTTAGCCCATGTCTTCACCATCCGAACCCTTCGTGAGCGCGCCCAGGTGAAGCCAAACTCCGCCGAAAACCAGAGCCAGCGGCCGAATAAACATTTCCTGCGCGCCCGACGTCGCGTCATCGAAATGCTCTTCATTGTTGTCGTCATTTTCATCATCTGCTGGACGCCTGATCAGTTTGGCTTCCTCGCTTTCACCGTCGGTATCATCGACTTCTCGCACTTCAACAGCCCCCTCTACCGCTCCTTCGTAGTCCTTGCTTTCGTCAACTCCTGTGCGAACCCTATCATCTATGCCGCCAGGAACCCGAACTTCAGACAGGCTCTCAAAGAACTCTTTAAGAACGTACCGTCGATCAGACTCCAGTCTGTCTTTGCGGCTATCGATGAGACTAGCAACCTCTCTACTGATACAAGTGCCACAAAACTATCCTCTGTTGACAAAATAGCCGTGTAATTATGATTATTTAACTTCTTTTTAGCATACAGGAAAGGTTTCATTTGGGTCACTGTTATAGAAGTACGTCCTCAATTTGAACAGTGTGAAGAGCGTCGACGATGACATGGTTTAATATGCTTAATGACCTTTTGAAAGATTAATGATAACAATGTTCAGCCTACTTACATGTAGATGTTTCTTTCAATTTTGTAATCATATGCGTACCTTGTTGTAGCCCTACCGTTGGGATGTAATGCAATATTTTTTGTGATTCCCAATTTGGATTTAGAGAGAAACATAGCACGAGTCATGCATTATTATCACTTGTTGAAAAGGTAGCTCATGCTCTCGACTCCTCTTATCATATGATTGGAATACTCCTGGACTTCTCCAAGGCCTTCGACACGGTCAACCACGATATTTTGCTTCATAAACTTTCTCATTATGGTATACGTGGGAAGGCCTTGGAGTGGTTCAGGAGTTACCTTTCCGATAGGAAACAGTTTGTATTTCTGGATGGTCACACTTCTGAATTACGAAATATTAATTGTGGGGTTCCTCAAGGTAGTTTGCTGGGCCCGCTTTTGTTTATTATTTATATTAATGATTTTTATAGATCATCAGATATGGCGTCTTTTATATCTTTTGCTGATGATACAAATTTGTTCTTTTCACATACAAATCCAAATACTCTTGTTGAAATTATAAATTTTGAATTAGAAAAAATTATTCAATGGATCCGAGCTAATAGGCTGTCTTTAAATTTACAAAAGACTAAATATATTCTTTTTAGTAATTCAATAGATTCTTTGCCAACTGATTTAGTTTTTGATGACACTCATTTGGAAAAGGTTACACATACTAAATTTCTAGGTGTAATAATCGATAATAAGCTTTCATGGAAAGTTCATGTCGATAATATTTGTAAAAAAATTTCGAGAAATATTGGTATATTAAATAGACTTAAAACACAACTCCCATCTTCAGCATTATTAACATTATATTCATCCTTAACATTACCTTATCTGAATTATGGCTTACTCGCATGGGGTAACGCTCATCAGAACATTTTAGACAAACTTTTATTGTTACAGAAGAGAGCAGTTAGAATTATTTCCCAGGCAGATTTTCATGCACACACTAATCCGTTGTTTTATGATAATAATATTCTGAAAGTAAAAGATTTGTATTTGCTTCAATTAGGTCAATTTATGTATAAAAATACTAATGGTTTGCTGCCAAAAAATTTTAAGACTATGTTTTCAAAAAATCGCTCTTTTCATCAACACTCAACTAGACAATCGGAAGAGTACCATTTGCCATTACTTCGAACTTCCTTCGCTAAAAACACTTTTATCTATGATGGCCCAAAATTGTGGAATTCCTTTACTGATTCCTTAAAAAATGCCCCTTCATTATATACATTTAAGAAAAGATTAAAGATATTTTTGTTCTTAAAATATAAAGTAAATTAGTTTGATTTACCCCCCCCCCTCCTGACACCCACACACACACACACACTAATATTTACACATTTTACTCGATGCATCTTTGTCTTGGTCATTTTGAGGAGAATTTATGCGCATACTTTCCCCTTACTTTCCCCTTATTTTCTCTTTTATATGCGCAGTTATCGAGTTATCGATTTATACGGTCTTACGTTTTACTGATAATCTGTTTTGTATTGACAATAGTATACGGAATGTAGAATAACTGATTTGTTGTTTTTGTTTGTGTTTGTTATTGTATGTCTTTCTCTGTCTTACATTGTCTCTACTTGTTACTGTTCTGTCTTCGCGGGCTTGTCATTTTTCTTTACTTTATTTTTTATTTCTTTTATTTTAAAAACAAAGAGCAAACTTTTATATTAATATATTTGTGTTTTTGTTCTGTATAAGCTAATTTGTGTAATGCTACTTTGTTATTTTGAGGGACCCATAATCTACAAGTATCCACTTTTTAATGGGTCCCTCCATTTCCATAGAAAATATCAATTTTTTTCTTGTATTATGTTATTCAAATTTTGTTTATATGCAGTTTAAGTATTTGAGAATGATATTATTCACATGTTATCTTGTTCAATTTTTTGTTTTGTTTTAAGGAAATATTGTTCTGATTTCTGTGGAAATGAAAAATAAACTTGAATTGAATTGAAAAAAAAAGAGTATCCAACAAAAGTGACAAAGTGAGTATCTCCCTGCTAGAACTTTGAATATTTCAATGTTTTCCTTTACAAATGTATATTGCAAAAAGCCTAAACGCTCTGATAGAGTCGGCATATATTCCATAGAAAAGATATAGCGCTCTATTAAAGAGCTACATTGTCATATTGGACGTTTTTCAGAATGTGCTCACTTTTGCCTTTTGTTGGATAATATACATGTTTGGATATACTGTTTTCAGCTGAGAATAATGCATTGCGATCACATTTTGTTATCTTGTATTAATATATATATATATATATATATGCGTGTGTGCGTGCGTGTGTGTGTGTGTTTAAAATTATCTCCAGATTTGTTTAGTTTTTTTCTTTTGTATATAAGTGAATAACATTTACAATTGACATATTATGTTTAGATATTTCTACGTTTACTTTGTTGCTAAGTTGTATATATACTGCAAATATGTTTGTGTTTAATTTCGTTTATGTAAAAGCATCAATATTGAACACCTTTATTTTATTCAATTGTATGTTATGGTTTGTATTGCACATTTGGAGAAATAAAACAAAATTGTTTTAAAAAAAATATGTATTAAAAAAAAACTCTTATTCACACCTAAGCTCGCATATCATCGCACATAATTTGTACTTACTTTATTGATATTGACTTGTTGTGTTGTATTCATTATTTTTTTTTAAACAAGAATTGTTCAATTTAGCGTTAGGCTGCGAGACAGATTTCGAATAGACATACCATTATATCGAATAGACTGAACACAATTAAATCATTTGTGTTTCTGTTATCTTTGTCGCATTTTAATTTATAGATTATAAAATACACAACGGAAAAATTGCGTTGACAGAGTAATGTGCGAATAGTTCTTGTTTTACCTCATTACTAATAAACACCTGATATTTACAATGTTTAAATATTCGGTTTATTAACCAAGTCGACAATAATAGCATAATATCATGAATTTTGATTTAATCTCCACCCGAAGTGAAAAAACAAATATGACCATTGTCACAACTCCACTACATGTTCCCATTTCAAATACACAGGTGTAATTAAGATTTGTTATGTGTACAGTCACTGTATACAAAATACGGAACGTATTTCAGGTAACAATATTGAATAAAAGAATCTTTTAATCACCCACTATAATTGTTTTGGTTATTAATACACTTGTTTGTTGATAATTTGAATGCGATATTTAAAAAAGATTCAGTCGTCAGGGTGCTTTTTAGCAAGTCCGTATACACTCACATCTGCAATGCAATAAACAATTGACATCAACGACAACATAAAATGCTAATATTTTACATAATTTTACATTATATTCATATATTTTCTTAAAGATACTTTGAAGAGGGCTGTCAGACCAACACATCCCTTCTACCAATTCACCGTGCGCATTTATTCTCCGCTCAAATGCGATAACAATTTATGGGGTTTGTGTATTTACAGTGCAAACAAAATGGGGACAACTGTAATTTTCGCAATACCTTTTAGTGTGTTTGACTCTGATCAAAATCTCCTTCTAAGTGTTTCAAATACTTGATATATTTTCTATGCTCTGGCGAACACAAAGCTTGGTATTGAGCTGAGTACATCAACAGTCCTATACGACTTGGCATCAGACGCGCATATGTAAGCGACAAATTTAGTAAGGCGTGTTCAAAAGTTGCATATTTCGGTCGAGTTTTTACCTGCGCCAATAAAAACTGTATAAGTGCATTATAGGCCAGTTTTACCGTTATTATACGTATAAAATGAAAGGCGACTGCGCGCAACAAAGGACTTGCGCGTATAATCACTATGGCCAGTGCATGTGCTATAAAAGTCAGTAATGTGAACGTACGTCATTATAAAGGAACCCCTGCGGTTCTATCTGAACGCTATATCTGAACGAGATTTAATAATATTGCTAACGCAGTCCTACGTACGCCGGGCCAATGCCGCATAATGAGCAACTCATATTAAAGTCGACCTCCGCGCTGTAATCAAACAACACAAACAGAATAATGCTTGTTGAACACGATGCGGTTTTTTTTCTGAGTAGAACTGTGTAAGCAACTGCCTCGGCGTTTTGACGCGACAAGTGTGTGCAAATTGAACTCTCTAAACCTTGCGTCATGGGATCAGTGCGCATTCAAATACTCAATATCAACGCAGGCAATAGCGCATCGGAATGATAGTGGACCCAAAACTCAATTCTCGGTTATGTCCTGCAGACCGATGTTGATGGTCGAGATTGACTGCTCAATGGTAGTCGTCGTCGAATCCGATTGGACAAGGAACGGGTTCTGGGATTCAAACGCCCCTCGACGTATCAATCTGCCAAAGCAAGTGTCAATCTTTTTTCTGAATGCTGTGAGACGCAGCCAGATTATGACGGGATTCAAGATGCCATTGATGCTCACCAACACATTACCAACATCAGCTAGGACCCTGAACCAAAGTATTTCTAGCTCGGATGGCCAATATGTCTCGACCAGCAGCACGCAGCACATGGTGACCCAACACGTCGTGGTGCTTGCGACGACCAGGGCAAAAGTCACGAGGATCTTTTTGCTGTTTTTCGCACGACGCTGGAGCGCTGCGTCGTTAAGGATGATGTTGTCCGAGATCGTAGCGATTTTCTTGTAGATGAGGATGTAACAGAGCGCTGTGATGGCTAGACATGCCAATATAGCACATGGAGATACGACGTAGATAAAGATGAATGACGCATACCGGTTAAATCCGTGAATAAACAAATACGTCGATGGCACGACTATCCATCCGATCACGCAGATAGCTATAGAGCGTTTGGCCGTGACGATGTGATGATTTCCGGGCGCGTCGAAGCGAAGGATGATAAAGCGTTCGAAGGCAATGGCGAGTGTGCTAAGTATTGATAGGATTAGTCCGGCTGTAAATAGGGGTTGAATCCATGATCTGTTTTCTAGTTGAAAAGGTATCTGCATTGGAAAAAGTATTGATTTTAAATGAAACGAATGAATCTTAATCCCTGAATGTCGATTCTGTAAAGACAAATCATACAGCTTATACTTTATTTATAAGTTTTTGCACTGTTTTAATGTCCATGAGTAGGCAAAACAAGTATGTCATCAAGAAGGACCACTTGCCTATGATCCCTTGCATACGAGTCGTTATTTGCATGACGCAAGCCATTGTCAGCAACTGGAACTTTATTTAACGCGCTATTTTCAAACCTACAAAAATGGAATGCACATTGAACAGCTATAATTAACATTGCTTTCAGTTACTACTGTATTGGCTAATATAAATTCCCTGTAAGGGCATGATTACAGGGTATATTTTAATTTAGTCGTATTAACACCAGAGTCAGAGAGAGGGAGAGGGGAAGTGCGAGAGACATACAAAGAGAGAGAGATTGACACAGATATATATATATATATATATAATAAATATATATATATATATAGTGAGAGTCAGAAGGGCGCAAGTATGCCTTTCTTGCTTTCTATCACACACTCGCACACACACCCAAAGTCAGAAGGGTGCAAGTATGGCTTTTAGCAGACAATACTCACGTCATATCATGATGTCATCTCTTACCTCTGGAAAGTCATAAAAGTTGCCGATGAAGAGAGCAATAGCTGAGGTGCAATCGGCAAGAGCCAGGTTGAACGTGAAGATGTTCCGCTCTTTCCTTAAGGCTCTGCAAAACAAGATAGCACACACGGTGGCGAAGTTTATCACGGCCCCCGTACCAGAGAACACCAGCATAGCCGTATGGTAGATGTATGTTCTCAGCGGTTCCGTCATCCTTTAAAATTCGGACTGAATGCCGCACTAGTGGTTTCTATTAATGTATATATAGAAGGAGAAAGAAAAAAATTAGGGACGTTGCAGGCTATAGGGTAGCCTTTAAACAAGGCCACATGTCTGATAGACGCCGAGCGACTAACAAGAGACTAATCGCGAAAACCTGAGTGAACGCCAGTGCGAGAATCACAGCCAATTAAGTAGCCTTTATCAATCCAGGTTGGATTTCTTATGTTGACTTTTGTTTCTGACTAGAATTCTCTACCGAAAAGGTAGCGTCCAACCAGCGAACGTATCGTCGCACGACGTCAGCATTTAGTAGCCATCACACACACACACACACACACACACAGAGTAAACTCTACGTAGTACGAACATGGACCTACTATGAATTATTACGTACGTGCTAGGACCACTGACCTCTACATGGAACGAATCACGAACGAAGCCAACTGGGAGATCACCGTTCTGATTGGTCAACAAATCCAAAGTTGGCGTATTGGCATGCTAATATGTATCTATGAATAATTCATGCGGAGCAGCTACATTGCAAAAGGCCTCGTGACGGTCGTCACTAGGTCGCGCGTTCACCCCGGGTATCTAGACCTATCTCAGCCGCTTAGCCAGAGTCACGAGGCCTTGACGACGCACTTAAAAAAGGAGGACGTACTACAAACGGACGGATTGCCGTACCATGAACGGAAATGCCGTACTTCGATCCTACTAGGAACGTGTTTTAACGCATGTGGTCGAGCATCAATTAGCAGCAGCTAAGCCCCCATCACACCAAACTATAGTTCTCACTACGTTCTCGAACCGTTCTAGAAAATCGTAAAAAACGGGTATTGGAAGGGGTAGAATGTGTAACTAATCGTTTATAAACAGTCCTCAATACGTCCATCTCGTCTGTACCCCCATCAAGTTCAGATCGGGTTAATTTGCCATTTCCAAGCAGTCCAAGCCCGTGCGTACTGTTTAAGCCACTTCTTAACTAGTTTTATCTTGTTCCTGATACGTCCAAACCCTTCTAACTAGTTCGTAACACGTTCGCTACACGTTCCAAGTAAAACCGAAGTACGGCAATAATAATTATAATAATAATAATAATAATAATAATAATAATAATAATAATAATACATGACATTTATATAGCGCCATTATCCATTTTAATTAAATGCTCAAGGCGCTTCAAAATATTAGGGAACACATAACATCATGACAAAGAATCCTGTTGTGTCAATTTCGTTCGTAGTACGTCCATCTCGTTTTAACTCTTATCATGCCATATGACTAATCCCCATTGTGCAAAGCCCCAAATCCCTCCGTGCCAAATTTATTTTGAAATAATCTGATTAACGCGATGGTTCTTTGAATAGCGCGTGCAAAACACACAGCACAGTCCAAAGAGCATGAACAATAACTGCTATTAAGAATGCGTGCAAGCATGCACAAGGCACTAAAGCAATATTTGGAACTGAATAATCTAAGCGAGCCACTTCAATCAGCGTACAAGAAGCATCATAGCTCTGAGTCTGCCCTTATCAAAGTTCATAATGATATTAATCAAGCACTTGATCAAAAACAGGCCGTTTTCTTAGTGCTACTCGATCTGGCGGCAGCTTTCGACACCATTGACAAGGACATACTCATCAGGCGGTTTTGTTCAATGGGTGTAAAAGTATCTGCTCTTGCATGGATATCTTCTTATCTGAGCGACCGTTCACAGGCAGTCAGGATCAATGAATGCATGTCCTCTATGGCTGAACTTCCGTATGGTGTCCCTCAGGGGGCTGTGTTGGGCCCGTCATTCTTCAGCATTTATGCCAGCCCCTTGCAGATATTGCACGGTCCCGAGGCATCAATATACATCTTTATGCGGATTACACCCAGCTATACACATCGTTTAATCCATCTGATCCTTTAAGTGAAGCCTCTACCAGACATAAACTTGAAGCCTACATCAATGATATGAGAGCATGGATGGCAGAGAACAAACTGAAACTGAATGATGACAAGAGTGAATTTATGATTATTGCCTCAAAACACCTGGCAGCTAAGATCCGTAGTCAATCATTACGCATAGGATGTGTTGATGTACAATCTGTGTCAAGTTGTAGGAATCTTGGAGTCCATTTTGACTCTGAAATGTCAATGTCTGCTCAAGTTACAACCACTTGTCGATCTGTTTATATGCACAATCGCAATATTCACGGTATTAGAAAGTCATTATCATGCCAGGGGGCTGTTTCACAAAGATCCTAAGTAGAACTTAACTCTAAGTGTGACTTAAAAATTATGGAAAGCCGTAGCATCTTTGAAAATATTTTGTAAAAGTTATTTTAAAAGGCATAAAATGTTGATTCAAAT
>BEXV01004072.1:19644-32316 GCA_003118195.1 Hemicentrotus pulcherrimus | reverse complement strand
GAAAGGGCCGTATCCAGCACGCCAAGTCGCCATTTGAATCCATTTCAATCAATTGCAATGTATACAGTACTAGAAACTTCCAGCCAGAGCATCGGCGCGCGGTGGCTACGCGGTCTAAGGCGCCGGCAATGGAAGGCAGTTTATGTCTGGAGAGCCCAGGTTCGAACCTGCCAAAAGATTTTTTTTTTTTTGTTTTTTTTTGTTTTTTTGTTTTTTTTTTTAATCTCAAAAGTCGGGGTGCGTCTTATACACGGGTGCGTCTTATACACGGAGATTTACGGTACACATTTGATGTACATGGACATGTATACGTAATGTACATGTATATGGCGTATGTATATGACGTAGGTCTACATGAACATAATGAGAGCCATGGACAATGACAATGAAAGAAAAGAAGGGAGTATATAGTCAATAAGGATACACAGAAACATGGATGCAAAATCATTTAGTCTCTGGCTTATTTTGGGCAGAAGGATTTGAACAAATGGACTTGGCGAGTACACAAATCACAAAGATTGGTGATAAATCCGTGGACCTCCAGGAGCTATCGAAGGCACAAAAGGAGCCTCACTTAGCTACTGGGTGCTCTGAGTGCTAATCTAATGTTTTCATCACAGTAGATCTACTTGTAGCAGTAAAAGGCCACCAAACTCTCACTCCCAATGATTCATCACATCTTAGAATCAAGTTTCTTTCTCGCTTGAAATTCAATATCTATTTTCTTTGTCCTCCTGCAGCAGCAAAAATCTTGTAGAATTACTCATTTTGCTGTTTTCAGTCAGCTAAAAACAAAGTGTTGATTGCCATACATGTCAATTCAAGTGAAAATGAACATTTCTGGTTTACATGTTGAAAAAAAAAAAAAATATCCAAAATGTTAACAAAAATTGTTGATCTCAGAGACAAGAAATATCTTTCTGTACCTGTAACTATAATAACTCATATACAGTTATTTTCTCTTCTTAAAGACTGCTATTAATATTAGTCATTTGACTTTAAAGGAACTGACTCACATTCATAAATGATGGAGCAACCTGATAATATATAAAGAGGGAATGAAAGCTGCATGTCACATACATGTATAGACATTTATTGTCTATTTCATAGATCTTAACTGCAAAAGTGTCGTAGAAGAATTGTAACAAACCCAATGATAATCAGTTCTTGGAAAATTCCCGGCGCATTTGTAAAGTCATTACCATTCAAACTATGTAAACAGCACATAATCATGGGTTTATTCCACACTTCCTTGGTATTGTAATAACCTCCCTTTTATAAATGTAAATGTAGTAATCACTTCTCATAAATCAAAGAAATTTCTGCACGTAAACAAAAATGGAGTTGAGGGACATGGCTTTGGCACAGACTTTGGAGTATGAATCATGAGCTAGACCTCTATTTCAGATGTGTATGTCCCCATTGGATTGCAGCATTTTCCCCATCAAATAACAAGACAACAACACATCTAAAGTTCATAGTGCATACTACATGCAGCATTTGAACGATTGGAAATAGATTTAGAGGATAAATATAAAAACATATCTTTGATTTTTACTTTCCTCAACTATAAAATGAACAATCACTATTTCACTTCAGCTCTTTATAACTTATGTTGTTGACAATTTCGACAATTACAAAGCTCTGATGAAAATTGTACAGTTTAGGCCCACTTACATGTAACTATTAAATGTGAGCATGACTATCACAAATAAACTACATGCCGGATTATTAAACAGACCTGCTCAAGTTCAGGTTGGGGTGTAGAGCAAATTACTACAAATTGCCTCCAATTTGTTAAAAACTTGCAATCTGCAGCTTCAAATCAGTGCTAAAACACTTGCATTATAAAGCAAATGACAAAAAAATGTATCTCAACATATTTTCATGGACTTCCCACATCAATATTTGTCCATATTAGCATTTACCCAACGCGCAGGGAGCAAATACGCCAACATGGAAACTGAACTTTTACATTCTCACTACGGACACAGTAGCCATTTACATTTCATCGCACCCTTTTCTCTTCGTGTAAACATCATCATGCATGTACCACTGCCAGCATGGACGAGAATGGACGAGCATGGACAAGAAGTCGCTCCTTCATTCATCACGTCTAGTACTGGGTACATTATCAATCATAAAACAGATTCTTCTATGACAATGGATTGAAGCCATGCCTGGCTCAGCTCAGTTGGAAAGCAGAAGTCTGCACCTCCCTTATCTTGGAGTCATTAATCATTTGTCTTGGAAGGTAGCACAGTTGTTTTAATGTACATTATAAGAATGCAATCAAATGTAATAAGGCATGTAATTCATAATGTCTGATTGTACATGTAAGCAGAAATTTCCCCCAGCCTCTGTTCAACGCCATTACATTATGTGCATATTTTTGTACCACTCATTATTTGACTCAAGGGCCACCTACATGTACACATGTATATAATATGTTGTCATGCATTCCACAGCTGAATAACAGATTTTGTTTTAATTTATCCAGATCTATGTTAAACTGCAATGGGAATTCTGTTGAAATTTACAGTATTCTTTTTTTTTATCATTAAGTAGGCCTGCATATATTGAAATATGACACAAATCGGAAATGATGGTGCAAAGGAGCTTGAAAAGGTACTTAGTACTGTATTTCACATCCCTTTTCCCCAATAGATTCGTCATTCTGGAATCCTGTATCAACACATTCCCAAAACCAAATTTATTTCACACGTCCGCTGTTATCACCAATCTGTTTGTGACCTGTGTTTCTACTTCTTGGTGCACAAGGGCAAATCATTTCCCTTAATCATTTCCTTCCTACTTCCCAACCATCTAATACTCATCATCAGGGAGAAATTCTTTCTTGGTAAGACATCATCTACCAGAGAGCATGGACAACACAGATGCAATGCCCTTGCTGTCAAATCATTGTTCAGGCATCTTGACTATCGCTCCTGAGAAAAGTATATGACCTACAGTATGCCTGCCTCACCATTCAATGTTTATTATGCTTCCACAAGCACACTGATACATGTACAGGCGTCTACTCTAGACAGAAACGTATAAGCTTACATAGGAGCCTGCCCCTCACTGCCGCCGCCGTGCATCCATCGCAGTGGAGTGTGTAGAGAATCGCCCCTTTCCCCATCACATATCAAGCCATGCACATCTCATACAGAGAGAGAGAGAGGGAGCTTCGCTACAATACATGAAATACTGGAACCTTGCCTACCATGCAGCATCATACTGCATTCAATAGATAGTCGCCACATTGTGTACATACATGTTCGTGTGCACACACTAAGGACCTGATGAGAAATTGCGTACATGATCCAAGGGAACAGACATGGCTACTGTTTTCTCATAGAAATTTCTTGAGAACTTCTTTGAATATATTGGGAAGGGACAGGGAGGGAGGAGATATCTAGAGCTGATTTTTTTTTTTTTTTTAAAGTATACCCATATGTTCATTATACATGTGAGTGGGTGAAAAATAACCCAATGGCCATATAGGCCTGCATATTTATTCCTTTACAATAATTAAATCCACAAAATATCATAGTAGGCCTACAGGATTTGCAGACCAGTAGGCCTACAATCCCAGATGTAATGGGGACTGGATGAAGTGAAAGGTGGACTAGCACGGGAAATGTGGAACACTAAACAAAGAGGGTGGAGGTCGTAGAATTTCAAGATAAGGGTAGAATTCAAAGAGACATACATGTAGATCTAGACTATAACATGGATATATTGCAAATGGACACCCTAGGTTGAGTGGAGTTCAATATGAATCATATGAATGAATCATAATGGTGATCACTATCACCCTTCCTCTGAAAGGTAGCCAATACTACACCCCGATACTACACCCCGTAACTGCTCCTACCCCTCTGGTCCAAGGGGCATCCCCTTTAGGTTCAGATCAAAGTCTGGTAAGTCCCAGGGCTTTACTAGGAATGGATCAGAGATTAATGGTGTGAGGTCATGTCCTTTGGACCACTTATGTGATCAAGGGATTTAGATTGTGATTGCGGTCCAAGTAAATATGACCAAGGAAGGAACAGGACACTGGACGGAGTTCCTAAAGAAAATAAAGGTAGTCATTATTTGCAGGTCCCATGTAAATGTAGGTAAGGCCAACTTCATTATTACCAACAAAAGCAGTAACTCCAGTAGATAAATTGTGCATGAATGTATAGAATGCTGAAAGATTAAAGCAGAAAGACTATCACTTTGAAGTGTGTTTGGAGAAAAAAAGGGCATAACTTTGGATTGGACTTGACTTCAGTACCACTATTGTAAGCCTAAATTAAAAGTAACGCATGTATGCAAACTGGTTTGTGTGAAGGTACATTTACGTGGAAATTTACATGTATGTGGGTTGAGGCAACGTCATATTCTAGGCCTGCAAAATGGGCCTCCACTACCTTCAAATAAAATGCCAAGCATGTTACAAAAACAATAAATTAGGCCTATCTAGAAATGTCCCAGAAAATGTTATCTATAGAAATAACATTGCATCAATTGATGGTAGAATTTAAAAAAAAAACATGAGCAGGAATTTCATAGAAAAGTTGGCAGGAAAGTGAATAAAAACACAACCATCTACAAAAGTATGTCAAAACCACCAAGGCTAATCACTCATAATTATGCAGGTTTGAATCAACCACACTGAGATATTGAATATTAATGGTTTAAACAAATTATTGGCATATGACTGAAAATAGTTGGCACACTTTTTCTTTGAATAATGTATACACAAGGTGATTTAAATTCATGTGGTTGTTCTAACAGGCAGTGACTCGGCTCACCAGCTGTTCATGATCTACTGTATACAGAGTGCTTTACATCATCTCATATATCAATCCAAATTAGCATCTGCCTTGTGAGACATGGCCTTGTGATGACATGGAAGATAATCTAATGTTTACTAATCTGAAGATCTTTGAATTATAATTCATGACACATGTTGGATTGGGTGAAAAGAGGTCAACAGTGTCATTGTTGCAGGTAATACTGACTGGTGGCGATGCTTGATGAGTAACACAAACCAGAAGGGCCTTTGAAGTGAAACAGAGTTCAGAGTGCAAGACTTTATATCTATGGACAGAAATCAATTAGGACATTCCTAGTAAAAAACGTTCACTCAACATTACCTGTAAAAACGACACGATTATCACAAAAGAGACACAACAAAACACAGACAGGAAGGCAACACAATTCGAAGTACACTAGAGAAAAACCATTCTTTTCTATTTTCTTTTTCAATGTGACCTTGTCTAACTATTTCTTGTTTAATAATACTGCCCTTTTTTAAACCAAATAGTATGCCACGTATTTGATTGCTTTTCAGAAAACCAAGAAACAAACCTATTATTCTGTAAACTAAAATCAAGCATATCTGCCCATTGGTGCAGAGCTCTTATTGTATTGTGTACAGTACAAGTGCAGCCTATGTCATGTGGAGTGGTGCGTTGGAAGTTTTAGCCACATGTACATAGGGCCAATAAGATTAATAGTCTTTAGAATCACACCATTGGGAAAATATAAAAATGTAGACACACCACAAAACCTTGAATCCAAATCAACTGAAACATTTCCATCTAAATCAAAAGGTATATTAACGGTTGATTAGGAATTTAACAACACTGTCTCTTTTGTAATAAAGAAATCATGCTTGCATAGCCTTTAATTGCATCTAATGACCAGCATAACATGCGTATCAGAACATTTTATCTATAAGACAAGAACGAGAAGTGGGAAATATCTTGAAATCTGTGCACAATTAGAGAACAGATGATCCCTTCAATCGAACTGTTCCAACAAAACCAATACCTAGTGTCAAAAGGTTACCTGTACTAATTCACCTCCCAAAATATTGTCAGCATATCTATAATAGAATAGAGGCCTACATACAGTCCCATATAATGAGCGATATAATGTATGGACATGTATGATTTCTGTACTTCATCCACCTCTCTCTTGAAAAGATCAGACTCTCAAAATGACTGAGGTTTACCCCCTATCTTTGTTGTGACGCACCTGCTGAGTAAATCGAATCATAAACATCATCGGGTCACCTCACATCTAATGTTGGGATAGTGCCAGGCAGAGTGAGAGAGAGAGAGAGAGGGCTAGGGAAAAGATTCAAGAGGCCTTGTCCAAGTACTTCAAACAATTCCTAAAATGTGCTAAATGGTGTGGTTTACACTGAATGAACTTGGAGGTTTTGCTCTTGTTCAAATGATGCGACTGCCTCTGATTATTCACATAGATGAAGCTCTCTTTAATCAATAATTTTTCTTCCTTGCTTCCTTTATCATCGATAGAAGAAAGATGAGAATTACGCATTCTCACTCATCCCCCTCCCTCCACACATAAAAAAACATTAAATGAATATAAAATACAGAAGCAGTGTTGTTAAAACTATTCAAACTTTGGCAAGACATTAATCTAAATGTGCCACACTCAACCAAGGTGATGTAAATGGGTACCTGGCAGGAATTCATTCCTTGAAATGCTAGAGCGCCGCAATGGCAACCATGCTAAAGCCAGGGTAATAATCAGGAGCGCCAAGAGTGTCAAGTCTGACAGATAAGAGCGCTGTTACAAGAGCCCAATTTTTTTGTTATTAACTAGGAGACAGGGACAACATAGAGTGGCCCTACTTGGTGTGAATCAGGCGACCACAACACCACAGCAGAAGGCATATCATTCAAACACCAAGTCCCACTCATTTGTTTTTGAGACCACAACATATGACTTATCATTCAAAGCTACTGAGACCTGGTAGATCTCCTTTGTATAAACCATGGGCATGTTTATAAATACGATGGCATGTGCGAACATGAATCGATCATGTACAGTACATGATTGACCTAAATGTATACACCAGAATCCATTTTGAAGATCAACAAATGGTTCTAATCTTTACCGCAATTTTGGATCTAGTTTTCTGCAAATCATAGTGGATCATAGTGATACATGTGTGTAAAACAATGCCAAGGTGACTGAAACCATCGCAGTGTTTCACTAAACCGTCACAATTACAAGCTCACTGACATCGTGTTGAAACCTGTGTATTAAATTTACTGAATTTCAATGGGACGTCAGTCAACTTGAAGTTAGGAAGGTTTCCAGAAACAATGCCCTAATAGACAATAGACCAAACAAAAAATGGTGTCATCCTGAATGGCCAAGACTTTTCTCAGGGTATGTTTATGCTCAACTTTTTCTGGCCAGAATCAGGCATCTGTTACGCGTATAGTTCAAAACATGGTTGCGTCCTTTCTCACTTTTGTAGAATCACCAAAAAACGGTGATCATGATCACTGATCGTAAACTAACAAAAAGGTGAGTTTACAATTGGCGATTCTGGGGAAGCATAAACGCACAATCATTTGTAAACGCGTTTAAATGGGGTCAACGCACTGACCTCTAGTGGGTCTATGTAGCATGCATGGTGCAGGTTTGCGATACAGCTGCAGGGCCATCCAGCCAGAATTGCCTGAAGGAGCCAGAGAAGTGAGCATAAACATACCCTCAGTTATCTATAGGTTTTGAGGTGGTTTGGCAATGCAACTGAGATATTAGACAAAGACTTGACCAGGCAATGAGTTGGCCAAGTGTTTGCGCTACCTCAATCTGAGCGCTAGGTGGACTCGTACCAAACTAATGTCATCGCTATCATCTGTCAGCTGTACGGTCTGGTAGGACAGACACACACACAGAGAGCAGTCATACAGACAGACAGACGCATCTGTTGGACCCATTTGCCTTTTGATGATCAGCGTTTTCTCCCCGCTTCCTATCCTGTGTGCTGGCCCATGCCAAATAATTACCTGATACTAAATGATTCCACAGCTGCACAGATGCAGTCCGACTGCTTTGAAATGAACTGGCCTTTTCCAATGGCTGAAATTCATTCTTTGGCTTTCAATGAAGTTAACATTGAAACCACGGAATGTTTTTAGTACTTCTCTAATAAATATTGTAGGTAATTTGGGAGGTGCTTATGAAAAAAATGTTCACTACTTCTCTGGGAATAACCGATAGGTCAGGACCAAACGAGGCATGTGCACATCATTACATGTATGTTGTATTGGTGTATAACATCCACATCCATATTACTGCTCACCCCACCCCTACCCCTCCCCCAATATGTACAAACTGTGCAGATACACATGTACATGCACTTTCTGGGTGCTCTTTTGCCTGAAAGTGTTTTAAAAAAAGAATACACTTCCCAAATTCAGATGCACAGGCACATCCATTGCACAAGTTTCTTTGTAGATTTGAGATCTAATGGACTCCCCAAAGGATTGATTTTCAGCTTGACATTTGAAAGTAAAACCCGGGCAGGAGAGAGAGATGGAGAGAGAGGGAGTTTACTGCTAGAATTCAGCCGTTTACCAGACAAATCAAAGACAGGTTGGCAGGTGTTAGATGTAGGCGAAAAGTCAGGGTCAAGTATTCAGCTTTTGATTTCAAGAAAATCTCCCCAGAGAGAGGGAGAGGAAAGGTTGCTGGGGTAAGGGTTGTGTGTGTGGCAGGCATTGCACAAGGGATTTCAGTCTTGAGCTCCGTGGTTGTCTAAAGAACACTATTAAGACAATACCATGGGCTGCCACACACAGAGAGTATCGCAAGATTGTTATTAATCAATTTATACAAAGCTCTCTTTCAAGTGAAAATCAATTTCCATAACTTCAAGCACTGACCTACATTTCACAATAAGCCAAAAGAGAAACTACATATGTACATCCTTTCTCAGTAATTATGGTTCTATTGTATTTCATGAAATATGTGTTCATGAAATATCTCAACATAGTAACAAGGAAGTTAATGAGTCATGCTTATGACAGTGAACTTGACCTAAATCTGTATGTTTTCATGAAAATGACTATTTCTTGATAGTTCATAAGAGAAACCTACCCCCCCCCCCCTCCCTACAAGTACTTACAATAGGTGACAATTCCTTCTATAAAAGGATCACTACAATGAGTCAGCAAAAAAAAAAAAATTGTTGAGTGCTGCACAAAGCTAATACAGTGCAAACAATACAACACAAGCATGCACACTAAACCTGTGATACAGTATTTTTTTTTAATTATAATGAGCTTGTCTCAAACTCTGCATTGTAAATCCTGCAAAATGACAATTCAGACTATTGCAGCACTTACCGATTCCTAAGTGAGTATTGATGCTTGCATATCTGGCAGTTCCTGTGAGGTTCTTGTTCTCCCTGTAGGCTATGTGTAGTTTGGTACGAGGGTCCTTGTACCTCTTGGCGAGACCAAAGTCTATGATGTACACCATGTTACCCTTCTTGCCCAGCCCCATGAGGAAGTTGTCTGGTTTGATGTCTCTGTGGATGAAGTTCTTACTGTGGACATACTCTATCCGACTTATCTGTATTCGAAGGAAACACAACAGAATGATACGTTTTTATTAAGGTGATCTCCCAAAAATTTTAAAAAATGAATATTTTCCTCACAAACTTGGCAAGAGAATATACAAATTAAAATAAAGCTGAAGTAATGAAAGCATCAAAGATGTTAAATTGTTAATAAAAATGAAACTTTTATAGTGCACAATATTGCAAAGGCTCTATGCGATTGATGGTGATGGGCGCTCATGACGTTTGCTCTAGAATATGTGTTATAAATATGTACTTTCATTCATGAATTGGATATGTTCATGGATTTCTGGCTTGTCATTCATTAAAACTTGTGGGTGTAAACTACCTTATAATAATGAAAATAATAAAACATCTCTACCTACAATTGTAGGTCATAACTTTTTTCTTAACTGTAATCTGTCTACATAATTGCAGTGTGGGGAAGGGTAAAAAATTAATAATGGTCTTTAAAAAAAAAGATTAATAAATAAATTCGTAAAAACTCTACAAGTACCTGTAGGTCTAACATATGAATAGGAACAACTCTCTATTAGAATAATATCAAGGTAAACACATCAATCTTCATTAAAATACATTTACAACAGCAGTTTTGTTCAAATGATGGACATATATCTACAGTATATATTGTCTGTATTTCAATCATGTAGATGACCTGGTGGTTGCTAAGATGGACACCTCCTCAAAACAATGATAGCGCAAAAAACCAACACTTGTCCTCAAACACTGTCCATGCACATATAACACAAGGCACTGCCTTGTCCCTTCTAACCTACTTTGCATGACAAAGGGCATAAAGAGGGAGAAAGTGTGAGCTGCCTGTTCAAGAAAGGTATGTAGCTGTTACAATGGTCCCACAGCTCCTGTTTACACTACACAAAAGACCTTTTATAGGATTCTGTTGGGCAAATGCAGAACCTAGTCGTCAAGTTTTAACCCTATCAAGTTTTAACCCTTACAAGTTACCCCATGTTACTCGATGTTACTGCAGTGCTTATTCTGTCCAACATAATTATCAGCATCTTTGATCACATGGGGGTTGAGGAAACTTTTAATGCAAATCATAGATTTATCAGAGGGATACCTTACAAATATTGTTTACTACTGGTAGCTCTATTTTCTGAGGTTGTACCATGTGGTCAGCCATTGTTGTCAATGATTCAAAGCAGAAATTGTTAAAATCCTGAACCGGGTATAAATATGATCTTTTCGGATCCAGTTGCTGTAAAAGGCACGAATACTTCACCACACCAAAGCAGTACCAACTATTTTGCTTTGTATAAACTGCCAACACAATTTCTGATACCTTTCATTCGAAAACACAAATTCAATAGGCTAACATTCCCCACTCTCCAGACAGCAAGCATCTTGTATTTTTTACTTCAAATATTATACCAATTTTCTCATCATCCCCCCCCCCCTCCCCTTTCCCCTGAGTTGGAGCATTATAATTTTTCAGGTCAGATAAAGGCTCAAAGAGGTATTTGTCAAATATGGAAAATGGAAAATGAAAATAAATAAATAAATAAATAAAATAAGATACAGAGGTTACCTCTGCATTTATACTTAAGTCTACTGTTTTTCATGAAAGATTTAAATCCTAAACCAGTACTTTCAAGAGTCTAATAGCTTAACCTACAAGTAGACAAGACAAAGGGGGTAATAGAAAATAAAACTGGGGGCAATGCAGCAGTTGCACATATTACATGCTTTTATTGAGAGAGACTTATCAGGTTCTAATGTTGATGTAATTTGAGTCAATGGGTATTCTCTGGTTACATATGCCAAACACACACACACACAAAACCTCTTTAGAAATCAAGCATGCTTCAATGCTGGAAAATAATTGGAAAACATCAACACAAGTTTTTTGTATATAAATATGTATGATTTAAAAAAAAATCATAAAATTACACTAACCACAGTAAATGTAGCTGATTGATATTATTCTACCATATGCTCATTTTTCAAATACAGCATTTTCTTTACACCTTATTGTGTCTCAGTGTAAATCCTTCCAAACAAAAAAAACAAAACATTTATTTAATTGATATGTGGCACGAAGCCGTGAAGTGAAGTATTTTCAAAGATGGGCTATAATAATATGCAATTAACCCAGGCTGGTTGTGTTAAGTAAAGCAATTACTATCAAAGAATAATGATCATATGAAGAATGAACAGTAAGCAAACTCTTCAGTATCGATATTTAAACTTTATATATGATTGTGTCAACATGTTCTATTGTATTGTACATTAAATATTTTTATATCGATGAATAAGTTAATTGAATTAAATTTTATCTTCAATGGTCACAGATCTTTGTGAACCTGTGCTATTGCCTCATGTAAAGAAAGTTAAAATCATACTGGGTCTTAGTGAGTTGCTAAAGGTAGGGAAATAATTTCCAAAAAGCTCTTTGGAAGTGCATAGGGACGTTATAATGAGATATGGGCTAGACGAAACCAGAATATAATTATTATTATTAAAAGTCATGGCAGAAAGAAAGTGATTCCCATTGAGGGAAGAGAATTTTGTCACCATTGCTCTTTACACCACACCTAAACACCCACTCCATGCTCACAGTGCTCACAAGATGATGCTCATTGTGCCCTACATCATTAGTCTTTCCTATAAATAGCTATGAGAAAGTGGGTTGAAGTATGGCAAGAAAAGTGTGTCGAAGTGTGTCGAAGTATGGCAAGAAAAGTGATATGGCCCTTGCATGTACAGGTACATGTAAGTGAAACATTAACAATGGATAATCTCACTCCAGTGAATATGAATGGAAAGTGAGATACCAGTTGTTATCCTCTTGAATAGAATCACATCATACAAGGGCGTGCTCTGCTTTCAATTTACGAGGAGCAGTGATGCAAATTTTTCTTCCAAGAAGCTTCAAAATCATATTGTTATTCTGGGCAAATGTGTTATTTTTATCGTTGGCGTGATGTCTTCTAAATAAAGTGTTACAAGATGGTGTGTATCCATATGAAAACATTTCCTGTCAGATGAACATCTATTTAAACAAATTTAATCTTAAAATATAAACATGCACATTACAAAGCAAAACTGTAATAAACAGAATACCTATTTATAAACTCTATGCAATGATATCATTTTCACCCTCATAAAGATTCTAAAAATTGAAGACAAAACAAAATAAGTACATAAATTTTGCCTGGATGCCTGGCCCATAAGAAACTAATGCATATATCTAATATGTCCTTAATTCTACAAAATTTAAATTAGAAATGATGACC